>PVJC01055025.1:0-10317 GCA_004026665.1 Murina feae
TCCCCGCAAGCTGTGGCAGAGGCTTTTGCATGTGAAAGGCCTGGCCGTTTGCAATCTAAAATTACCAAACAAACTGCAGCTAGGTCAGAGAGACCCAGAACATCCAAAGAAGGCTCAAAGTCTCACAGCATCTTGCATTGCTTCATAGCTGTGCCTCATCTGGGCACCTCCAAACTCCAAATAAAGAAGAGGAATTTGCAGATCTCTCTGTAGCTCCTGCTGGGTAGCCTCAGGCAGAGGCTAAATTAGCACCTCCTTAGAGATCCAAGAGCCAGTGTACCCAGTGGTCAGAGTGGGACCATCCAGATTACAACTCATCAGATCCATAAGAGACACACTCAGGGGGAAGACTCAGTGAGTGCCAAAGCCCCACTGAAACAAGTCTTGCCTCATAAGGGTGTCTCCAAGACAAAAGTTCTCCCACCCTAGACACAGCTGATTCTCACATCCAAGTGGCCTTGAGGTCAATTCCTCCCAGTGATACCAACAACAATCAAGGTTTAACTACAACAAGACTGTGCACAAAGCCCACAAAGGGGTGCACCAAGAGGTGCCCACCTCAGGTAATTGGGGAGGCTGCGCCACTGGGCCCTATAGGACACCTAGCACAGAAAGGCACTCTAGATGGAAATCTTAAAAGCAGAGTGAAATGCCTGATATTGTGATAGGAATTCCATTACTAGGATGGAATTTATAGGTAGAATGGTCAATTATAAACTATAAACTAAAAACCATTCAGCTCCAGAGAGTGATGTGTTTGGCTGCGATTCTGCTGTCATCATAATACCCTGTTACTAAAAGAGATGTGAGAAAAAGGAATTCTTCACACAGACCAAACTCCAGAACTTCGGTCTGCCCTCCAGCTTTATTGATCTGATTGGTGAGTTTTAGTTAACCAGGATACAAGGCTCTGTGCAACTTTAGGCAAACCCATGGTGACAAGCTGTGCTTTTTGCTCTAGAGAACCTTTAGGTGAGTGCCGCATCTGGGATTGGCCCTGGCCATGCTGATACCTGGGTCCATGACCATGGAGTTTACTTAGTTCTGAAGTGAGCTGTACCACGGAATAGAATAAACCCTATGAGTCTATCTTAAGTGGAACCAGACTCTTTGGGCAGGCAATATCTTAGTACCTAGTGTAAGTGGAGCTACATCCTAGTTTCACTTCTATCAGGAACTGACCACCCCAGGTCCACCAGAGCCAGGGTCTGCAGGATGACCTAGACCTGGGGCAAGAAGGAAGGTGACCAAACTGGCCTTCCAAATGTATGGATTTTCCCTGGCCACTAACCAGTGTTTCTGCCTAAATAAATGCCCACCATAAACATGTGTTCTTTTCTAGTCTATTTCTGAGTATAAATACCCTTCTGAAGACTCACAGGTCAGCTTCTGTGGTCAGACAACATCTCTCTAGTGCAGCAGCATGTAGTGATGCCACAGTGTAGGTGGGTAGGGTCAGGAGCTATGGCCTAGTGCTCAGAGGATGGTATCCTGAAGAAGAGGATTTGGCTTGGCCCAGCATTCCCAGGTGAGGAACAGTTGATCTGATGAAGATTATGAAGCAGTCTGCAACATCAGAGATAAAAGTATTCTCTTATACTGGGGTTCATAATTAACCAATTTTTTTCATCCTATTCACATGCCGTAGCTTATAAGCTTTAAACCAAACATTTAAAAGATACTAGGATAATAGAGAATTGCCTGACACCATTGCTTTTAAACTTGTTTTAAAGTAGTTTAAAACTTATAGGAAAGTCGAAAATAGAGTTTAGAGGGTTCCTGTACACTCTTCACCCAGATTCTTCAATTGTAATATTTTAACACATTTTGCCTATTTTCTCTCTTTGTCTCTGTCTTATATATACATAAATTTTTTTCTGAGCCACTTGGGAGTAAATTAGAGATATAATGGCCCGTAACCCGTAATACTTTAGTACATATTTCCTAAAAACAGGAAAATTCTATGTAATCATAGCACACCCTTAAAATTAGGAAAATTACCGTGTAATCACAAGATCCCATTCAAATTTTGTGAACTGTCCCAATCATGTCTTCTGAAGGTCCAGAAACCAACACAGGATCACACATTTGTTGTAATGCCTCTTTAGACCCTCTTCCATCTGGAACAGTTCCTCAGGCCAGTTTTTGTGGCTTTCACATTCCTCAATTTTGGTTTGTTTATTGTAAGTTTTACTTAAAGGAAACCATTCAGTAAATATTTAATAAAAAGCATTGTTTTATATTGATATAGATTGTTATTTTAATAGTTGCATAATATTCTTCTGTATGAAAGGGCTATATTTAACCAATCCTGTGTTAAAGGACATTTATCTTGTTTCTAGCTTTCACAGTATAAACCACATTACAATTAGCAGTTCTGAGCAATGTATGGGTTTTATGGGTGGAATTACTGAGTTAGAGTATGCAAATTTAAAATTTTGGTACAATTGCCAGACTGCCACCCTGAAAGATTATACTTATTTAAAATTCCACCAATGATTCACAAGAATGCCTATGCCCCACACAACATTAGCACTAGACATTTTTATTCTTTTAATCTTGGCTAACCAGGATTTATTTGATTATTAATGAGGCTTAAACAGCATCTTTCATGCTGTTTAAATTACTTTTGTGAATTGCTTTTGCCCATGTTTTTATTGGGAAGTTTCTGTTTTGTTTTGTTTTTTTCTTTTCTTGTTTTGTTTTTCGTTTCTTTTATTTTTTTTCTATCACCTTTTATCCCCCCTATATCCTTCTCCACTTTGCTCCTTCCCTGTCCCCCGAGTTTCTGTTTTTAAAGTGATTTGTCAACTCATTACTTGGCATTTAAGTCTTGAGGGAAAGACACATTATGCATTCACTTTAGAGCTTTGTTTGAAGCTCTGTTGAAATGGTGCTAGTTTCTTACATAAAACCAATTTCCTGAGAAAACACATGAAGAACTACAAGGTAATAGAACAGCTGTTGGCCAACTCAGCCCCACACAGCTCTCTGGTGAGTAAAATGTGAGAAACAATAAAAGCAGAAAATGATGAAAAACATGCAGGCTACATTTCTCTCCACTCAATGTCTCTGGTTAAGTGTTTCAGTATAGTTCTGGGTCAAGATAGCAGTTCCTCACTAACTTACTCTACTAGTTCTTGCTTCTTTCTTTCCTCCAAAAAGATTTTAAATGAAAGAACAGCTATTCAATAAGTGTTGATCTGAATGTAGGTCTTAGTTATTTAGGTTTAAATGCTATTACAACCCATCATTTATACTAGGAGCACCTAGTTTTCAGGCAGGGGAAATCTGAGGCTTGGAAATAAAACTTAAGCTAATGTTAGCTTCTTCCTTTCTCCTTGATTGCAAAACTTACAAAAATCTGCATATACGGCATCTTTGTAAGCTTATATATGGTGCAAAACTCAAATTGCAACTGATACAATGAAATATGCTCAAAAGGAAATGCATAATGTTTACTACTTCTAAAAAGAAGAGTCCTTTGTCAGAAAAGTAAATCAGAAACAAATATATTCAATTCTCACTTTTTAATCAATTAAATTCACCAGTTAACCAGTTACAGTCAATACTTACTAAAAGCCAAGTATAATGGTACTCTGGCAGATAAAAGAGAAATATAATATGCTCCTGAGGAACATACTATCTAGCAGGGGAAAAGGCAGACCAGTTTGAAACATTTGGGGACAATCCCTGAGAATGCCAAGTTAGAGCACATATTATAATTGGGGCAGGATTTCAGAGAAAGAGAAGTCACTGCTCATAGGGAGTGGGGGTGTCCAGTGTAGTTAGAGAGGCTTAGTGAAAAAGCAGGATTTGAGTTGGGACTGGACAGGTGGTCAGATGGTCAGATATGCATAGGCAAAGGGAAGGGGGATGGATATTGGGGCCCAGGGAACAGAAGGCAAAGAAGTGACAGGTGACAAATTGCTGGGTGAGGAGGAGTGCTGAGGACATGAGGCTGCCCCGACCGATGCTGTGCAGGCAGCTGGAAGTCACTGAGGTCTCCAGAGCAGGGAGCACCCTGACGGACAGGTAGGTTGTAATGTTCTAGCCCACACCAAGCTGTTCTAGAGCCAGAGGCAAAAGGAGAACTCAGTAATACTGATCCCATCTGTGTTTAAAATGTTGATATTTTGTTAATTATTGATTTTTTTGCATTAATTTTGAGTTTTAAGATGTTGCATTTAAATATGATTTATTTTGATTACTATGGTTTTTTTTGTGTCACACATTTCTTTGTGCCCAAGGTAAGTGCCTCACTGGCTTTTACCTTGGTCAAAGCCATGTATTCTATCTGAAAGTTCTGTGATGGGGACATGGGTATTTACTTTATTATTATTAATTATAGTTTATTCATGCTGCAAATATTCTTCTGCTTAAGACAGTATTTAATAAAAAACAATTAAGATAAAGAAATTAGAATTTTGAGTTTAATTTGCAACTTTGGAGACCAAAAAGCATGACTGAAAAAGAACCCTTTGTACTCCTGAGTCAATCTCTAGAGAGAATTACTCCTTGTTGTTATAGTATATGCAGTGCAGGCAGAAAAGGGTTGTTTTGCTCACTCCTAAGGGGTTGAAAGATACTGTGGGGGATATTGGAGGCTACTGTTCACTTGGAGATAGGCCTTGAGCAACTCAGCTGCTCTAGCCAGAGTGACTTTGCTGCATGGCCAGAGACCAGCAGCCACGAATGGGCCACACTCATGTGAAGCAAACACATCCTGTCATGCTCAAGAAGAAGCCACTCACTGGGCACAGTGCTGACAACAGGGCCACAGCCTAAGAAGCAGTGAAAGGTACATGAACTCTACAAACGTCTCAGGGCTCCTTGCATCTACGAGAAAAGGTGGTGTTTTGACACAAGGAGCATTCATAATACATCTAAAAATGTAAAACCTGAAATCTATTGTTAATTAGTAAACTGATGACTAATGAAATGTTTTTTTTTGGGTCAATTAGTGTGTAGCACAAATCTCAAAAAAGGCCAAGGGAGAGGCTGAAGGGTGTAGGCTGCTCGCTGTACTCGTCACCAGATGCACTTCTCTGTCACTTAATGTGGACCTCCCAGTCAGTGCCAATGTTCAGCGAGAGGTTCTCCAGGCTCAGGGTGGATGTTCCAGCACAATATGTAAAAGCCACAGGCTGATCTTTACCATCTAAATATCAAGACAATAAAAGAGAAAGTCTGAGGAACATCTAGGAGAGAAAATTTCTTTCTTTGTATCTGAAATCTTTCTGACTTTGTCATAAAACTTTATTCCCTACATAGGAGAATTTTACCTATAATTTTTAACCATGGACTTTTAAATATGAAACACTCCCATGGTTTGAATGCAAGATCGGTTGAAAATAAACTATAAGGAACAAAGTGGTTTGTCTAAGAAATTAAGTATGTTAAAAAGGATGTATCTTAACCTATGCCCTTTAAAGAAACTCCATAAACACAAGTAGGGCTTCAGATATCTACAGTTTAACAAAAATAGTCAGAGAAGCCACAATATTATTTCAAGCCCAAGTTAATTTCCCTTCGAAAAATATCAACAGCCTACAGTGAGCAGAAAGACCAGTTGATGAAGAGAAGCAGGATGGCCTTGCTCCCTCTGGATAGCAGTATATTTGACCTCTACAAGGAAGTGTAGAGTCCACTTGGCTAAGACATTATGTCAGTTTTGGGGCTAATCCTCTCTTTACCTTAGATATTTCTATGTTTACAAAAATAAATGGCTTGTTTCCTCACCAGATGAGTGGGTGGTCACAGAAGATGGCTGCTTCTTGAGGCCTAGGACAAAGATCTGCTCCACCACACATTTGCTGGTATAATGACCCCTTTCGTCAGCACAGCTGAAATAAATATACATGGCATTAGGAAAAGAAGAGAAAGAGGGGTTTGGACCAGTTACCAGGTCCAACATCCCCAGCCTTGTTAGTTCCCCTCCCTCCTTTTCCTGTGGAAGCCTGAACCATATAGTTATCATATTTACTAGAATGAAAGGATAGAAACAGATGACTCTACCTGCTGAGGGCTAAGTAACCAGTAACTAAACCAATGTCTCTTTTTAAAGTAGTCATTTGGAGAGAAATCAGATAAGGACACTGAAGTCATACATGTGACTTGGATACAGCAATCAAATAGTAAGAAATCAAATACTTGCCCTAACCAGTTTGGCTCAGTGGATAGACCGTCAGCCTGCAGACTGAAGGGTCCCAGGTTTGATCCTGGTCAAGGGCATGTACCTTGGTTGTGGGCACATCCCCAGTAGGGGGTGTGCGGGAGGCAGCTGATTAATGTTTCTCTCTCATCAAAGTTTCTGACTCTATCCCTCTCCTTCCTCTCTGTAAAAATCAATAAAATATATTTAAAAAAAGAAATCAAATACTTATTAAATTGTTGAATAAAAGGGACTAATAGGAACATAACTAGACTTTTTTTTTTCTTAAGAGAGGGAAGGAAAGAAAGATGGAGATAATAAGGAAGAGAGGTGCATGAGTGATTGAAAAAAATCATCCAGGGGTCCCCGGACCAAGATGGTGATATAGGTTTCTGAATTTCTCTCCTCCCACAGATGAACCAAATGTAAACTATACATGGAGCAATTCCCTTTGAGAAATATCCAGAAACTAGCTGACTGACTTCTACACATATAGTGACTGAAAAAATACCCACGTCAAAATAGGTAGGAATGACTGAGACACACTCTCTCTATAATCCCCAGCCCTAGCACAGTGCCATACAACTGGGAGAGACCCCCAACTCCCAGCTTCTCCCTGAAGAATGAAGGATCTGGACCATACTTCTAGCACCTCAACTTTTAAGTCCCCCACCTGAAGATTAGGTCCCAAAATCACCTAACTCTGACAGCCAACAGTGTTTATGTTCACAAGTTCTGCAGGGTTATATCAAACAAAGAATCAGTTGTTAATGGGTGTGCTGTAGCTATCCCCGCAGGACTCAGCACAGATGGAGCAGGCAAAAAAAAACCCATTTCCCAATTTCTTCCCAGAAGAGATATGACTACAAAGTTTTACAGCTGCTGCCTGGGGGTCCAGCTTCTAATCAGCCTGCATCTAGGTGCTGACTGCATTCCCCTCTTTGGGTCACTGATGGGTCCTGGTATATCCTCAACTACTGGCAGCCACTAAGAGCAAAGATGGCCACATGGATAATCACAAAAGCTTGAGAAGCAACCAGGAACTCAGGCTGGGCTGATTGATAAAATTCATCTTCACTCATACCTGTTAGTTTTCTAATTATCAAAAAGACAAATGCTGGTGGAAATGTGATAAAAAGGGAACCCCTGTACATTGTTACTGGGAATGTAACTCATATGACTGTTATGGAAAACAGTATGAATGTTCTTCAAAATATTAAAAATAGAACTACCATATGATCCAGCAATTCTACTTCTGGGTATATATCTGAAGGAAATGAAATAAGTATCTCAAAAAGATATCTATCCCTATGTTCACTGCAGGATTAATCACAAGGTATGGAAACAATCTAAATGTCTGTCAATGAATGAATGAATCACCATCGATGTGGTATCTATCTATCTATCTATCTATCTATCTATCTATCTATCTATCTATCTATAACCCTAATATGCAAATAGACTGAACGCTGGAGCAACTGAACAACTAGTCACTATGATGTGCACTGACCACCGGGGGCACGCATGGAACATGGCAGGTGTGACAGCAGGTGCAGAGCGCAGAACATGGTGGGATGGTGGAGCAGGTGAGTGGGGGCACCAGACCAAGGTGAGATGCCAGTCACTGTCATCAGGATGAGTGTCTGGTGGTTACTGAAAATTCTTTGCTCCCATGTGCCATGGTCCTGCCTAGTGCTCACATCTGTTGCTGGTGCCAGCCCCTCTTGCACCTGCTGCCAGCACCAGAGCCGCTGCTTGCATCCACTGCTGGTGCCTGGCATCAGCCCCAATCACTCAGCACCATCAGTGGGTGTGAGCAGTGGCTGCTGGCCCTGATCGTCTCTCAGGGCTTCTCTACCTCCCCCTGCTCCTGAGGGGCAATCAGGGCTGGCAGCTGCCACTTGCACCCACTGACAGCACTGGCCCTGCTCGCACCCACTGCTGGCATCAGACCCAAAAGCTCTGCACTGTCAGCGGGTGTGAGCAGGGCCAGCGCTGTCAGCATGTGGGAACAGCAGTGGGAGTGGGGCTGCCAGCAGACGGGGGACCGGGAGCTGTGGCAGGAGGGGTCAGTCGGGGGCAGGGCACACACGGATGGGCGGGGCTGAGCAAGTTCGTGCACTGGGCCTCTAGTATACATATAATAGAATATTATTCAGCCTTAAAAAAGATGGGTATCCTGTCATTGTGACAACATGGATAAACCTAGGAGGCATTATGCTAAGTGAGATAGACCTGATAGAGAAAGACAAATGCAGCATGGTATCATTTATACATGGAATGTTAAAAAAAAAAGTTACACTCATAGAAACAGAGAGTAGAATGGTGGCTACCTAGGGATGGGAGGTGGGGGAAATAGGGAGAGGCTGGTAAAAGGGTACCAATTTTCAGTTATAAGATGAATAAGTCTGAGGTTCTAATGTATAACCTGGTGATTATATTGATACCATATTGTATAATTGAAACTTGCTAAGGGAGCAGAACTTGTGTTCCTTTCAAAAAAAGGTAAATATGTGACGTGATGGATGTATTAACTCTGTGGTGGATCCTTTCACAATGTGTACATATATCAAGTTATCATGTTGTACATTTTAAATACATTATAGTTTTATTTGTCAATTATACCTGAATGAAGCCGAAAAAAAGTAAAGAAAAACACTCCACAAATGGCTTTCATCATTAACTTCTTAAATTGTATCTTAAATTATCAGCTGTGTATTTAAGGATAGCAAAATAGGATAATTTACTTTAGAAAACACATTTTTAGCTGTCATTACCTGTTGCTCAAAACACCTGAACAGAAACAAAACTTCCTGTGTAGGAATTGCTGCTTTTGGAGGTATTGGAATGAATGGCCATCATCGAGATACACTTCACCCACAGCAGAACCCTAGAGAGTGAATCACAGGTAGAGAATGTGGTGATATAATAGTTTTCTGGGGAAATTTGTGAAAAATTATGTTGAACATATGCTTAATATTCAAGCTGTAAGAAGCAGTCATACAATCAATACCTATTATCAAAATAATATAAATAAGGAAATCACATAAGAGGAGCACATAGAGTTAGGCCTTGTTGAAAGAAATTTAAATGTGAAGTATGGTCAGTGGCATAGGTGGCTTCCCTGAAAATATGATCCTAGAATGTAATAACAGGTCATAAATGAAACTAAAGTTTAAAAAATTAGTATATAATGGATGAGATTTACTCTCTTTAGTAGTTACTCCACATAGGGAATGATATCTAGTTCCTACTTTTTTTAGTAGGGGGGCTCCCTTTGCATGTCATACAATGTTACAGCACTCCACATGGCAGCTTATTGTTTTGGACACGCTTGATATGCTGTGGATCTTGAGTCTCTTGTGTTTTATTCTGGGGCCTCTTATAGGCCTGAAGACCATAGTTTGGCCCTATAAAACATGCCTAAGTGAAACAGATGGAAAAGAAGTATATAAAAAAAGAAAGCTGAATTATTTTATAATAGCATGAGTAAGAATTTGTGTTTGGTATTGTATTTGGGCAAATGGAAAGGAGAGAAATCTGCTTTCTCATTTTGGCTTAAAAGTACAGATCAATCCTTCCAGGTTTTACCCACAGAGATTTCAGTTGTTTGAGCTATCTGATGAGAACAGAAGTCATTGTGTGTGTGGGGGGGGGCGAGGAGGGGGATGTCCCTGATATGTTGCACTGATACAGATTCCTTTTTACAGGAGACTGAGTTTCAGAGACAGGCTGCCTAGGCCTCATTGACCTTTCAGTCCAGTGGTATCAATGCCAAGTTACAAAGCACGAAAGGTTAGTGCCCCAGAGGAAATTTCTATCATTTCTAGTTCTCAAAACTCCTTAAAGAACAACCTGGCAAGTCAGACAAGTTAGACAATGATTCAGCAATTATTCAAAACTTTGATTTCTAGATAAACACCTGGAGCACCTATCCCATACATGGGGTTCACCACTTTTACATAATGTCACACACTCAAGAGACTACCACTACTAACAAATGAAATGTGTAAAGGTAACATTTTCCAGATACCTTTGTGCTTAGAGCCACCCGGAGTCCATATGGGGAATCAGTCATCCAGCCTGTGGATTTTCCTATAGTTGTCTTTATAGGCACTATACTTCCACCTCGTTGAAACACTGGTATCTGTAACAGAGTGACA
>PVJC01055026.1:0-10315 GCA_004026665.1 Murina feae
AAAATCTGTAATAATGTCATCAGTAAATAAAGTAAAAATACAGCTCCATTTTCATTTGGGTGTACAGCAACAGAGGCACCATCTAAGGATACATTTTAGAAAAGACTATTTCAATTATCAAATTTAGTAAGTTTCATTATGAAAATTCCCAGAGGCAAGCTCTGGCATTTAATTATTACAAAAATAACGCAAAAGGACTGGAGTTCGTTAGAGGAGGTATACTGTACAAATGTTTCTCAGACTGTACAGTATAAGCATATATGGTTTAATAAAGATCATGAAGCAAATAGAAAAATACAGTGAGAATTCCTTCATCTCTTAAAGTTCACCATGAATCACAGTAACATACAGAAACCATTTATTTCACCAAAGTCAGTAAGAACATTTCCATTTTCTTCCTGTGACTATCGCAGGCTAATACTATATTGTACACTTGAAATTTTCTTAGCAAGTAGGTCTTAAGTGTTGTCATCATACAAACACAAACACACACACACAACCACACATACACACAACCCACCACACAAAGGTAACTGTGAGGTGATGCATGCCTTAACTTGATTGTGGAAATTTTTATAATGTACACATACATCAAATCATCACATTGCATGCACACACATACCACATATATATGTATATACACACACACACTTTTATTTATCAATTATACCTCAATAAAGCTGGGGGGGAAATGGTCATCTTGCAGAAGACTGGGGAAAACCAAGCAATGCCCAGAGAAATGGAGTTACACCATTTATTCGCCAGCAGGCCCAGAGGGAGATGTCTCCCAAATTTCTGAGAAGAAACATGGAGGAACATTTCCCTATTTATATCTTTCTACCCCTTGGTCTCCCAAATAAGTGTTTTTCCGGACCTTACGTTAGATGACTAGCCTACAAGGTCAGACTGCCAAGTTCATCTTCCCTATTATTCAAGCAGCTAGAAAGCAAAGTTAATTTACAGAACAAGGGACCACCTAAAACGCAGAGAATTTCAAATAGTAGTTTGACAAAATAGGGGTTACTATGCTTTAGGTTGACAATACGGTTTGGTTCTGCTTCTCTAGGGAGGCTCTACATGGTGGGAATTAGCCTCTAGCCTTCTTAACGTCACCGAATGGAAGTCAGTCAAACCCACGTCCACTTCCCTCAGGGCACGCACAGTGGCCTCAGTGAACTGCGGAGAACTGCAGGCTACAGGTCAGTCCCGTCCCTTTTCACCGCCGTTTCCCGTTTGCAGCTGCACGAAGGAGAAAGGCGAGCCTGAGCAGAGGGAATTCAAGCGCGGACAGGAGGGGCTGCCCCACGCTCTGCCCTGCCGCTAAGGATGCACGGGGACCGCCAGGCCCGCTGCTCCTGCATCCCCTGGCGCTCGTCTCCTGTGAGAACGGGAACATCCACCTGGTTCCCTCCGCTGCTCCTGGCCCGGCTGACCGCGAAGGGTCCAAGGGTGAGAAGCGCAGGAACAAATACCAACCTTCGTACTGTTGCCCTCAACGCAACTCCAGGCCTTAGGATTTCTGTGCCCTTCAAAGCAGCTCAAGCAGAAAAAAAGTTCAAACCAGGCACCAGATCCAAAATTAGCATTTTATTCAGAACGCTGGGGTGTTCGTGTGTATTCTGGTACACAATACAGAGGCGAAGCTGTTGTCATTGTCAGAAGTCTCTCCAGTTTAAAAGCCTTTCCCCCCCCATTTTTTTTCTTCTTAAAAACACACACTTAGTAGGGCCGCCCGTGCCAGGCCACCCCTTTCCTTTCTTCTTCTTCTTTTTTTTTTTTTTTGGTACAAATTATGTAAAACATTTGTGCTAAGAACGTTTCTCCCTCCCCAAAAACAAACCAAAAAAAAAATTAAAAAAAAAATTAAAAAATTAAAAATTGAGTATTCTAACTACAGCTCAACAATCGAATCAAATGTCACTTTGTTTGTAAATACTTTACCATAACGAAAGATATAAACATGCAAAAAACCTGAATCCATTGTCCAAATAATACATACACATGGTCTGCAGTTTCTCCACTTCTCCATAGACTATGCCCATAAAACATTATGTACACATACCATTTTTACAGTGAAGTGAAAAAAAAACAACACAGTAAATTAAAAAAAAAAAAGTGTACATGGATTAGGACCAAATGTGTCTAACATTCTAGTTTATGAAAAAATTCAAATTTTGCTACAAATTGGTGATATGAAAACTCCCTTTATCTGCAACCAGCTGCGTAAGTTTTAAGATTTTAGTGGAAAAAAAACCAAACCCTAAAGTCTAAAACTAGAAGTAATGTACATTTTTTTTTTCCAACCTCACGGTCTCCTCCCCCGAGATAATAAAAATGGCTCCATGAGTGTTTTGTTTGCTTGTTTACTTCAGGATTTGAACAAAAGCAAATGCAATGTAACCGAAGTATGTTGAAGCGCATCATGGTGTAACTCACTGTTCCCGCCACAAAATAGTTTGTCTTTTGCTTCTCCTTTCAGAAATCAGTACCGTTAAAGCCTTAAACATAAAACTAATTCCAATCTGAAAAAGGTACAAAAAGGCACATAAAATCCCAGTGCTTCTGTACTGTAAAATTCAAGTGTAACTGAGCTCAGTGTTCCTCCGAAAGCATCGGACACTGACATTCCCTCGGAGCCCACCTGGGATGGCAGCCTGTGCCCACGCCTCCGGCCGCGGGGCTCCTCGGCCACGCGGGAAAGCCTAGCTTCTGGATGCTTTGTGGGAATATCAGTGGGAAGTGTCTGTACTCGTCCGTCCGGTTACCGCGCTCACCCTGCAGTTCAGTCGTCGCCGCCTCCGTACATGTCCGCCAGCTTCTTGAAGCGGGGCCCCCAGTCGTTCAGGTAGTCGTAGTCCTGCTCGCCGCCGCTGCTGGAGGAGTTGAGCGAGCTCAGGGACCCGGCCGTGGAGCCGCTGCCTTCGTAGTCAAAGACCAGGAGGGAGTCGTAGGGCGGGGCCGTGGGGTCGTTGTCCGCAGCCTTCAGGCCCTGCGATTGGGGAGAGAGAAGGGACGAGGAGAGGGTTACCACGGGCAAATCCACACGCAGGACCCCTCAGGGCTCCAGGGGACCCAGGACTTGTCTGTCAGTGTTCACCTGCTAGACCATGACCTTGTCAACCCTGCACACTGGGGTTGCCATCGTTTGTCTCAAAATTAAACGCGCTAAGTGAAATAAGCCCGTTGGAGAAGGAGGAGGATCCATGATGGCACTCCGTTGTTGAATCTAAAGAACTAAACAAGCCAACGAACAAAATAGATGCAGAGATACAGAACCATGGGTGGGTGGGTGGGAAGAGGCGAACCAAAGACCTTGTAAGCCTATATGCATAGCCCGTGGACACAGACAGCAGAGTGATGAAGGCCTGGGGAGGAGGAGGCGCAGGGGCAGGCTAGAGCCAAGGGGGGATGGGGAAAGAGGCATCTATATGACTTTCCACAATAAAGATTAATTTTAAAAAATTAGGCAATAACTCATGTCTTCCCTCTATCAAGAAAGAACCCCTAGGGAATCAGGTCAGCGAAGCCAAGACATATACAATGGGAGGTGGTGAACTGGAGAAAGTGCAAGCAAACGTCATCAGGATGCTGACCGAAAAGAAAAAGGAAAAAAGAAAAAAGAAACTCAGACTAGCTCCGAGAACGAGGGGTTCAAGGAGGAAGTGGCATTGTGTTGGACCTGGGCTTGGAAGGACATCAAAGGAAGAAGGAAGACAAGGCCCGGTGGGATTGTAAGGTAACGCGTGCATTCAGCCATTTATGACTTTACCGAAGCACGAAGCCTGACATGAGCTGATGCACTGTGATCAGGTGTCATCATCTTTTAAGGCGATAGTGACTTCAACAAACTACTTCAACCTATAAAAAAATGAGGCTAGATGGCATTTCCTTCGTCGTATTTATAGAATAAACTGCATGGCAATTCTGTGAAGACGGGGAACCACAGGCTGTAATTTTTCTCAAAATTCATGGCTTCTTTCCTCAGTGATTCAGGAGGCCCTTCCCGCAGGCAGAGCCCCTGCCAGACCACAGGTCCCTCTGAGCCGAGCCAGAGTCACGTCCCCACCGGCCGCAGGCTCGGCCATGGGGCTGGTGTTGGCCAGTGAATGTAGGCAGCTGTGTAGAGCAGATTCTATATATTTTTTAAATTCTCACTGGAGGATATATTGCTGTTAATTTTTTTTTTTTTAAAGAGAGAAAAAGGGGGAGGGGGGGGGAGAGAGAGAGAGAGAGAGAGAGAGAGAGAGAGAGAAAGATCAGTGTGACAGAGAAACATTCATCTATTGCCTCCAGGTGTGCCCCAACCTTTCCAGCCCACAACCCTTCGGTGCTCTGGATGACACTCTAACCACTTAGCCACACTGGCCAGGGCTGGGGATGCTCTTCAGAGTTCCAGCTAACCCATCTCCACTAGACTCCTCTCCTTTCTCCTCAGCCAGGAGGATGGTCTGCCCAGGGGGCAGTTTCCCTTCTGCCTTCTGAGATGCAGGAGACACCAGGGCCTGGGCCACAGCAGGCCCATAGCTACCATGTGATTTGAGAAAGGAGGAAGGCTTTGTTATTCTAAGCCAACAACACTGTAAAGCTGTCAGCTATTACAGCCTTAGGTAGCAGTAGCCAAAAAAAGCATCTGTTTTTTTCTCTTGCACTTATTTACTCAAATCAAGCCACATTTCTTCTTTAAAAAAAAAAAATGTATTTGTATTGATTTTAGAGAGGCAGGGAGAGGGAGAGAAGGCTATAAACATTAATGATGAGAGAGACTCACTCATCGGCCGCCTCCTGCACGCCCTGTAACGGAGGATCGAGCCCCCAACCTGGGCGTGTGCCCTGACCCGGAGCTGAGCCCTGGCCTCCTGGTTCACAGCGGAAGCTCCGCTGCTGAGCCGCGCAGACCTGCTGAGCTGCCTGTTCTCCGCAGTTCCAGGCGCCTCTGGGAGAGGAAGGGCTGAGGCTGGGGCTGAGGTCTTGCGGAGCGAGTATTTACAGGCTCCTGCCCTGTGCCCTGCCTTCACAGGGACACACATTCCTCAGTGAAGGAAGCGGCGGGAGGGAGGACAGAGCTCGGCTGCGTCCCTGTCTCCTCAGTGCCGCAGCCTGGGTTCAAGTCCCGTCACCTTTTCCCAGGCAACAGCGCAAGCCCCCCACCGGCCTCCTGCTCCCCGGACTGCCCCTGCTTTACTGGCTTCTCTCTCAGATGGTCCTGGATGCCCGTCTCCCTGGTCCAACCCTCTGCCTGCTCTCCGTCACCTACGGCCGTTTTTACCAAAGAGAGGAGCGTTTCCCTGGGGACATGCAAGAGGACTTTTAATGAGTGCATGAGCCCTAAAATAATTCCCTTTAATAAAAAGTTAAGTCAAAACTGATTAAAATGTGTAAGTAACCAACAAAGTTTGCCGGCATGGGAGAAACTGGAAGTCCTTACTCAAAGGCCTGATGTCTGGGGGGCCGGGAGGGCCAAGTGTCCAGAGGGGCCTTCAGTGACCGCAGACTGGTCACCACCTTCTCTGCCTCGGGAATGCTCCGCTCCACTCCGGCTACCACAGCTGACTTCGCCACCCCCCCTTCATACCTACATCCTGTGCGTCTGTGCCTCCAGGTTGTGGGTTTGTTCCTCGCTTGCTGGTAGCTGAAATGTGAGTCCCTTTGTTTGAAATATTTTTTCACCCGATTAATATCCATCCACCCGTTCACCCACCCATCCTTTGAAGCCTGTTAAAATGTCACTTCTGTATGGCTGTCCCCCCGCTGGGACTGGGAGTCGATCCTGGGGTCTCTTTCGTCCCCCGAGCTTCTCTTGCCACATGTCGGGTGTACTTGATGGCACCCATTCTCCGCAGCGGCTGTCTGCATTCGCTCCAGGACCTGCCCCAGAGCCTGGCGTCTAGCAGGCACGAGGAGGGAACTCGAGCCGCTGTCCTGGGCTCATTTATCTCAGCGCCGTGTGCATGCTTATACTCGCTGCTTTCAGAAGCGAGGACGTAGGTGTAAGTACACACGTGGACCTAAGGGCACACCGCGCTCGCCATATGACGGGAGTCTGTGACTTAGCGACACCAGCACCACTAAGGCCCTTTCTGGGAATTTCATTTTACTTAAAGCGATTTTTTAAAAAAGGAGAGGTTTTTATGTGTTCTGTTTATAATTAGAAGACAATGGAAAGGTAATTTGCAACAATAATGACATAATCTATATATATATAAGTCTCTCGCGGGTGTCAATCGCACACATGTGTTTCCATCTATCGTTGTTGTGAATTTGGTTGACATTCCTATTATAGAGAAAGGGCAAATAGCAGTATTAAATTATTTCTTCTAATTACTTTCCTTTTGATGTGCATGAATTTGTGCACTGGGTCTCTAGTACGGATAATAATTAAGAGAATTTCTTACTGGACAGGCACTAGAGCAAGCACTTTTATATGGATTACCTCACGTAAGCCTCACTGCCATCTTATAAGGAAGTTCTATCATTGTCCTCATTTTCTACGAAGCAGACTGGACATCCAATAGGTTATACCAAGGACCTTGACCTTATACCTTGTAGAAGGTAACAGAGCTATTAGGTGAGGCAACTGGATTTGAACCCGAACACCCAACTCCTGTAAGAGTGGGCAGAGATATTTTAAAGAGAATGGATTGAATTTAATCCGTCGGGACAAAAGCAAGTCTTCAACTTTCATAGTTTTAAGCGAGTTATTCTAAAAGCTCCTCCTATACGTTTTTAAGTGATAACAATCAAACGTTGGTCTTTCCACAGAAGGACGCCCTTGCTTTTTGTAGGGCTGAGATAAAGAAACCCATGGGATTAGTGGAATTATTGAAGGTATGCCAATACCTACGGTTGGGCTGAGATTAAATAAATGTGTTTCAACTTATCAGCCTCTGAAGGTCATGTTTAAAAACCTCAAAATAGAATGAAATGCTATAACTGAAATTAAAAATTGTGTGATTTGTCTTCCTCTTCCTACCAGACTGGAAATGTTACCGTTTTTGAGAGTTGAAGCAACATTCATTCATTATATAAGTAAACAAACTATAAAATGTCCTCATGAGCTGACCTATTCCTCACATCTATAAAAACACCCCAATTCTAATCACCACTGTATTCTTCTTCCTTTGGGACACGGGGTGCTATGCTGAATCCCATAGATCTGGAGATAAAGAAAGCTGCTGGCATTTCAAACGTATTTGTAATATGTGCTCCAGCTCTTCCTAGCTGCCTTCAGCTATTTAACTCCGTGGCCTGGACTTATCTGTCTGTCCAGCTACAGGAAGGTACTGAGCACGTCCTCATGAGCGTCTCCGATGGAAGGATCTATGTGGTGCGTTGGTGTGTTGGGATGTTATTTCTGACTTAGGCCTTTTGACAGTTTCATACTCCGATTTTCCCACAGAACTATCACATTCCTGGACTCTCTACTGAGTTGTCCTGACACCATCACCTCCTTAGACTTTCTTCCTGGGTCAAATGTAGGCCTTTTCTGGGGTTTATATTCTTTGGTTCCCCTTTCTCTTGCACGTTTTCTATCTTATAATCACATTCAATGTCTGCGCTTTAGCACTCATTTGGGGAGTGAGCCTTTCAACCACTCATGCACTCAGCAAAACCGTGTGTACCTCCTCGCCCCCTGGGCTGAGGGGGCTCCGAGGGAGGCAGAGAGAACCTCGTGGGGAGGCAGAGGGGACCTCGTGCCAGCAGTCCTAGAGGAGAGGGGTCCTGAGTGGGGTGGAGGCCAATGAAAGTCCCTTAACCAGCCCTGCAGAGCAACCACTGGGAAAGTGAGGGCAGGCTTTTGTAGATGGAGGAGTTGCCAGTTCTCCGGGTTGTGGCTTCCATCGACATTTCCGTCGCTTCTACCGCAAACCAACCCGTCACCTCTTTGCAGGCATCAACACATACGCTCAGAGAGCAGCATGCACTTTAGAAACGGACAGTCATAAAGACGTGTAAAGACAGATAAATATTCTAAATGTGTTTCAAAACGTTTTTTTCCCCCCAAACAGTAAATGTATCTAAACACCTAAGGTGGACCGAGTAGTAAATGCGATATACGACTATGTCAAGGGAGCCCAGGAAATACTCCATCAGCTCAGGACTGCAGGTGGCACAAACCACGCACATCCTCCCCCTGTAACACACCAGGACCAGCCCTCATCTTGGAGATACTGAGTGGGACGATGTGGCTGCAGACCAAGTCCTGCCGTATGGTACGGTCACAGCCAGTACCAATGTGCGTCGCTCCCACACTCATAATGAAAATTCAGAAGGAGGATGGCAGCCAAACGACAGACATGATCGAATGAAGCAGCATACATCACGTTCGTTCCAAACTGAAGCAGGAAACGTCACAGAGTTCCTGGTCAGTAATGACATGAAAGAATGCCGGGAGAATTCTGACGGCGAAAATCATTATCTGTTACATTCAGCGGAGGATGAGCTGCCTCTTACAGACTCTCTTCGAACTCCTCAACCAGACCAGCACTGAGATCACTTCCATAATATTTAATTTAGCTGCTCTTCCTACTGATCTCATGGATGCAACTCTCGGGTCACTGGGAGGCGCTGGATCCTCACCATTTGTGGATTTACAGGGTGCAAAGTGGGGGAAATGAAAGGGAACTATTATTACATTCATCAGTGCTAACAGACGAAATGAGAACACACTTTTTAATATCGTTAAGTCTATTGCTCATAATCTCAGGAAACAACCTGTACCGATAATATACGGGGTGTCCCCCAAAAATGCCCACGCTGCAACAGCAGAGAGCCCTACTGTGAAAATGAAATGCACTTTAATTAATTACTCAGAGTGCGTGCACATATTTTTCTGGGACGCCCTATGGATGATGGCATTTACAAGGCAGCATATTAACTGACAGGTCTCTTTGGGGCTGATCAAAGCACCCTCACCTACTTTATGTTACTGAAGACGTATCAGCTTACCCACACAGATAAACTGAGGAAAAACAAGTACGAAGGACATCGCTGCACCCCGAGCAACCGGTGTTCTCCACAGAACTAACCATTAGCATAAAACAAACACTTTTATAAGAAAGAAAGGGAGTGTCCGTACCTCGTTGATGAAATCCCCGATGTCCCCGGGGTGCGGGGCGGCGGAGCGCACGGGGTACTGGGGCTCGGCGTGAATGGGCCTCTCGTCCAGCCGTCGGATGCCCACGGGCTTGGTGGCGTCCGGCTCCACGGTGTCGGGCTGCTGCAGCTGGCTCAGGTCGTAGTCCTGTGGAGACAAGGCCAAGGTCGGGCAGGGGGTGTCATGATGGCCACGAGCTGCGTTTGCGTGGAACCTCGCACCCCGGGGGCATGGGCGTGAGCGCCGTGTGACTCTCCTGTGAAGATGCAACGTTCCTCTCCCACGCTCTTCCTCTGCGTTTCTCATTCCCCAGCCTGTGCTCCATCTGTCCCCCGAGTGCCCCCGCCAGTTCCCAATGAGAAAGGGTGACACGAGGCCCCGCTACACGCTCACTGGGAAATGCAGTTGCTCCAAAGCAGCAAAGGTGATAAGGAAACGACGACGACGGGGCTGAGGACACGCTGCCCTCACACAGGGCACCTTCGCACATTACGCGTTGGAAGTTGGAGGGACTTTTTTAAAGGGCAGAAACAAGAAGGTCCCTTGGCCTTCTGCCCTTTCCCCCCATTTCCCTGGAAACAGGAGTTTCCCTAGAACTCCCACACGGAGGGTCCCCTGCTTGGACCAGGAGGAGGGAGGACATGCTTATCTCGGGGGGGAATTTAGTCACTGATCTTAGAGCTGCTTCTCCCCATTTATCTTCCTAGTTGATTCCCACCACTCACTCCAGACGGCCCAGCCCGTCTCATCTAACAGCTTCCCGCTCTGCCCACGCCTCTGGGTTCCCATTCTCGTGAGGCCCCCTGAGCTCGAGCAATAAATGTCACACAAATGTGTATGCGCGTCTTCTGCTAATCTTCCTCCGCCCGTTTAACCTTCAGACCCGGCCAAGGACCCTAAGAGGGTGGAGGGAAACTTTTTCCTCTATTAGGATGCTTGTAAGAAAACTGCTTTAAACCGACGCAGGCGTGTTCCCCGTTTCCTTAAAGGAAGGTATTAGGTCTGGCTGGTGTCAATACCATACCTCATTCCTCCGTCCCTTCATGGTCTGGAGCGCGCAGGCTCTGGTAAGTGGGCCAGTCTGACCCATTTCCTGTTTCACTAAGACTGGCTTTTCCATTATTAAAGGTTCCTTTACGACAAACAACAACAGAGAAGCATACGCCTCAGAGACTGTATGTGGCCCGCAACCCTTACTGCATGGCATGTCACAGACAAGCG
>PVJC01055027.1:0-10325 GCA_004026665.1 Murina feae
GTGAAGAAACCGCTTTGGCATATGTCTGAGATTTTGTTGCCTTTGTATTCCTCTAGTATTTTTATGGTTTCCCATTTTACATTTAAGTCGTTTATCCATTTTGAGTTTATTTTTGTGTATGGTGTAAGTTGGTGGTCCACAAGGTACTAAAACTTAAGAAAATAATACTGAAAGTCATTTTTAATTTCATACTAAGAATTGAATTCTATATTTGAGTTTCTTTTAATAATACTATACCAACAGAAGCATACAGTGCTAGTCACCTGAATAGGAAAATACTATATCATAGCAGTGAATGACAGTCACTTTACAATAACTTATCACAGCCATTGAGTGCCAAAACTGTCACTGTACAAGAGTGTATTTGTTGCTCTGAGTCTATTTACTCAAATTGTTGTTTCTCTGTTTGGAAATAACAGAAAACACTAATAAACAATTCTTCTTTGGGGTCAAGAGAAAAGCAGTTAATTGCATCAGTCATATAGAATGTGCGAGAACCAGAAGATCATAGTTCAACATGAATGATCACTTTTCTTAATAAAACAACATACTTGAAATTATAATTTTGTGTAATATTGTCATATGGCTGTTCCAAAATGGCTCAAACTTTTGCAAATGAAATGACTTACATATTTCTTAAATCAGCTGCCCACAAGGATTTTTAGAGACTTTTTCATATTGCTTTTTGCAAGTCTAAAAATCATATATATTTCAAAAGGATTAACTTTTTCTATTTATAGCAAAACTTCTAATTAAATCATAAAACAAAGATTTTACTCTTTGTGAATATATATCCTTGATATGTTATTTAATATAATTTGAATGTACATATAATGCCTCAATTACAATTAGAGTTTAATTCTTAATTATGCAAAACTCACAATGTATCCTGCTATTTGATGGGCAGTTCTCTTCAAAATGGTAATTCTGGGGTCTGGACTCATTCCATATTACATGTCTGCCATGTTCTACGCTTGGCTTCTATCAGCCTGCAGTACTTTCATTTATTACCTTCAAGAGGTCATAGACTGGAAGTACCTATTACAGCATAAGAATCAAGGAAATTCCCCTCTGAAACAAGCAAAAAACACAAGAAAATAATAGTTTTACAAGCATTTACCCTCTCACTCCTTAACTTCCCTCTCTGACTTTACTTCATATGGCAACATAGTAATTTTATGTCCCCATTGCATAATACAAATGTCTTTCTTCACTCCACTCAGTCAACCAACCCCTGTTATTTTTATGTGACATGCTTATGACATACTTGTTGGTGAGTGTGTCTTTGAAAGATCAAGGTGTGTGAGGGGTGGGGGGGAGGGAAGGGTTAACAATAGTAAGAACAATTACTTCAATGTGTCTTACATTCTGGGCACTGTGTTATTTGTGTAATACTCAACCAAATATATTTCTATCAAACTCTTTTCCACTCATGGATCAGGACACCTTATGGGGAAAACAGCTCTACTATTAATTGCTCTTCATCAAGTCAATAAAGAATAATCAAAACAGCAACCAACAGAATGAGAAAAGAAATATTCAAAAAATACTTTGTTAAAGGGTTAATATCCAAAATATATAAAGAACTCATACAACTCAACAACAACAACAAACAATACTGTTAAAAAATGAGCAGAGGACCTGAACAGACACCTTTCCTAAAGACGCATACAAATGGGCAACAGCTATATAAAAAGATGCTCAACTTCACTAATTATAAGAGTAATTCTAATCAAAACCACAAGGTGCCCTAGCTGGTTTTGCTCAGTGGGTAGAGTATAGGCCTGAAGCCCGAAACATCCCACGTTCAATTCCAATCAAGGGCACTCACCTGGGTTGCAGACTTCTTAGGGGCATGAGGGAGGCAACCAATCAATGTGTCTCGCTCACAATGGTATTTCTCTTTGTCTCTTCCTTCTACTCTCTCTAAAAATCAATGGAAAAATATCTCAGGTGAGGATAAAAACAATTTAAAAAACCACCTCAAGAGTGTTAGAATGGTATCATCAACAAGACAAGAAATAAGTGTTGGAGAAATTATGGAGAAAAAGGAACCATCATTCACTTCTGGTGAGAAAGTCATTATGGAAAAGTCAGTATGGAGATTCCTCAAAAAATTAAGTAGAGAGCTACCATATGACCCAGCAAACCCTCTTATGGTTATCTACACCAAAATGTTGAAGACATTTTTTTTATAAACACCTATGTATCCCTGTGTTGATTGTTACATTATTCATGGTGGTCCAAATATGAAAACAAGTGTCATTTGATAGATGATTTGATTTTTAAAAAAGTGGTATATATATATATATATATATATATATATATATATATATATATATTCAGTCATAAGTAAAGATGATATACAACCATTTGCAACAACATGTATGGGTCTTGAGAATAACATGCTAAGTGAAATAAGTCAGACAGAAAACATCTAAAACCATATGATTTCATTCACATGCGTGATATAATGGAAAACAACAAACAAACAAGACAAATGAACAAACAAAAACTCTCATCCACAGACAACAGTGTAGTGGTTCCCAGAGGGAAGGTGATGAGGGGAAAAGAAGAGGGTAAAGAGGATCAAATATTTGGTGACGGAAGGAGACTTGACTTTGGTGATGAACGCATAATGCAATATACAGATGAGGTATTACAGAATTGTATACTTGAAAAATTTTTTAAAGTTATTGATTTATTTTAGAGAGAGTAGAAGGGGGACAGAGAGAGAGAGAGAGATAAAAAGACAGAGAAACATTGATTTATTGTTCTACTTTTTTATGCGTTCATTGGTTGATCATTGTATGTGCCCTGACCCAGGATCAAACCTACAACTTTGGCATATGGGGATAGCATTATAAACAACTGAGCTATCTAGACAGTGCTGAAATTTATATAATTTTATTAACCAACTAGAGGCCCGGTGCACAAAAATTCAGGCACTGGGGTTTGGGCGGGGGGTCCCTCAGCCTGGCCTGCACTCTCTTGCACTTCCGGACACCTTAGGGGATGTCCACCTGCCGGCATAGGCCTGCTCCCCAAGAGATAAGGCTAAGATGGCAAGTCAGACATCCCTCTGGCAGCCCAGGAGCCCTTGGGGGATGTCTGATTGCGGCTTAGGCCCTACAGTCAGACATCCTTTGCGCTACTCCCACCACCACCACTGTGCTCCCAGCTATCAGCCTGACTTGTGGCTGAACAGAGCTCCCCCTGTGGGAATGCACTGACCACCAGGGGGCAGCTTCTGCATTGAGTGTCTGCCTCCTGGTGGTCAGTGTGTGTCATTCATGGTCATTCTACCATTAAGGTCAATTTTCATATTACCCTTTCATTAAAAAGGATGTCACCCCAATTAATTTAATAAAATTTAAAAAAATAATCTCCTGGTGCAGTGCAATAACTCTCAGGTAATACCTGGAATAGAAAGATAGATTTACTTGACAGTGTAACCAAAAACTGATATTTAGCTTTGCATTTTCAGAAAAACATTGAAATAATAGCCTAAGGTCCCAAAGGTTATTTTATAAGTAAAATCAAAGTCACTTTATAAGTAAAATATATGTAAACCAAAGAAATTTTAGAGGTAAATGGTGCTTAAGTCATCATTTTCACTTAAAATCTTTCCATCACTAATCTTTTGTTCCTCTTATGATCAAATTCTACTCAATGACACTCCATGTGTAAAGTATATATTGACACCTAAAATAATAAAAGCATAATATGCAAATTAACCAAATGGCCAAACAGCAGAAGGACCATCCAGGCGACCACACTATGACAGGCACTGGTGCCAGGCTAGCCAAGGCGGGGGCAATGGATTAGTTGGGGGGCCCCTCCATTACCTCTTGATTGCTCCACAGATGGAGGCCCAGGCCACTGGCCAATGGCAGTCAATTGGGGGCTCCATGATAGCCCCAAAGAGGAGGCCCAGCTGCGGTGGGTGGGTGCAGCCTCCCTCTGCGGGGCGATTGATTTCAGATTCCCAGCTGGGTGGGTGGGACCTACCTCTGTGGAGTAACCAATCATGGGATTCCCAGACCCCGAGAAGGCTCATGCCGGGCTGAGGGACACCCCTCTCCCTCGATGAGTGCACAAATTTCATGCACCAGGCCTCTAGTCCTCTATATTGAAAGATAAGACAAGTATATAAAGCACAGCATATGAAATACAGTCAGTAATATTGTAGTATCTATGTATGGTGCCCAGTAGAGGAACATTTTGTAAAGTATGTAATTGTCTAAATGCTAAGCTATACATCTGAAACTAATACAAAATAAAGAAAATAAAAGTAAAAATAAGAGAATAATAATGACATAAGTTACAGAAATTCCTCTTACTTGTTACCTTAATATGTTATTGTGATTCTACTTGAAGTTTCTTATAGCATACCTCTTTGGCCATAAATAACTAATGCTCAGTGAGTTATATAGACAAGGGCTGATCAATTATGAAAACTTTATTCCTATAAATAACTGTGCATATGGGTCTAATGTTACCAATGCTGCTATTCCAAATACTTGGACCTTCAAAAATATCACCTTAAGAAAAATGTTCCTGAAAGAGCAAGAGTCACCTTGATCTAAAAACTATTTATTCACATTGATTAATGCAGATATCTGTCTTTATCCTTTCAATCTTTTAATGTCTGCTACAAATAGTATTTTGGAAAATCTCTGAGTTGCTATCATAAACCTGACTTGAGATATTTGGTGATTGTATCTTTGCAATAATGTATTATGGAATCTCTTTTCTATAACATACTTTTTATTTATCACCAACAACAGAATACACATGTTTTATTACATAATCACAAAAGCTTAATCCTTTGAAGTGGAATTTTAATTAATCATAGTATACTATAAAAATGTTATTCATACCTCTCATTATCAGCATTTAATACTATATACTGCTGGATGGATAACAACTTACAGGAAAATCTAAGTTTTATACCTATAATTAATGAAATTATAATTAATTTTACAGGAACCTAACAAGAATATAATCATTCAAATGCATTCTCAGATGTTGAACACTTCAGATTACTAGAAGGGAGAGATGTACCTCTAGTTCATAATAGAGAAAAAAAGAAAAAAAAATCACATAACAAATATATAAATGTTTTAACTTAGCAAGAAAAATAACTAAGATTATAAATGTTATGAATTTCTGTGGTTCTGTGTGAAATAAATGGTTATATGCCTAATTCTAAAAATCATTTTTAGGTAATGTATAAAGATATTTCATTAAAAATATAGTCATTAACTTGTGAAATAAATAGTGAATTAGTATCAAACAAAAACAATCTTGAAGAATATTAGCTGCCTTTGAGAAATTTTATATTCTAGTTCCACATTCTGTTTTATTATTTTTAAGAAGAATATTATTATTTTAAATCTAATTCCTATTGGATATTATTTATAGTAAAGTCAAGTAATATAAGGAGAAATAGATGGCTTTACAGGTTGAAACCAAGTGAGAATCCTTGAAGTGATTAACAGATAGTTTGTAGATCAAATAAAATTATACTTTTTGAATTATTTCAAAAAGTTTAAATAATGTATATAATACATTCTTTTTAATAAAAGTAAATTTTAATAAATTTCCAAGATAATAAAAATTTAGTATAATGTAGTCTTTTTTTTTTTCCAGGAATCTCAATATGCAAGAAGGTCTACATGGCTCCTCACATTTAAAACAATTAAAATGGTATGTTCTTAAGAACAGTTTTGAATAATTCTTTATTAAATTTTGCCTTTTGCTATTTCTGTATTTCTAATCAAGTCATTTAATTTCTCTGAGTCTTGGGTTCTTTCTTTGTAAAATAAAGTTAATAATGATAATAATATATTGTAAAGAGGTGAGAGTTAAATAAGTTGTATTAAGTAAAAAAAAAATAATATTATGTCCTTGTTGGATTTTATGTAATGCTTAATTCACAGGAATTACTCAATATATTTATAAAAGGGAAAAAAAAGAAGGAAGGAAGAAAAGAAGAAAAGAAGGAAGATAGGAGAGAGGGAGGGAGGAAGAGAGTGATAAAAATAGGGAGGGAGAGAGGGAAGGAAGTAGGTAGCTAAAGGAAAGAAGCATGTTTTCTTAATTATGAGTAACTAGGGGAAATGGAATGTATATAGAATGACATATTGCATCCAAAACAAAGAAATGGAAGAAATCAGAGGTGTTTACATATATGAGAGAAGGTACGGATGGGTTAAAAAAGGAAAAGTTAGAGAAAAATAAGTTGAGAACAATCTAATCTAATAAAAGAGTAATATGCTAATTGCAACATTCCACTACATCCAAGTCACGTCCACCAGCCAATCAGAGCGACTATATGCAAATTAACCCAACCAAAGTGGACAGGAGGCTTGGTTGCCCCGGTGATGGAGGAAGCCAAGCTTTCTGCCTTCCTAGGCTGGCTGTGGCCTCCACTCAAGGCAACAAAGTTACAATTATAGAAGATAAATAAATCCCAGATACCTGCATCCAGCCAGCCTTGCTGGGAGCTTGGGTCACTGGGAGCTGTGGCTAGCCTGCAAACAGCCATCAGCCCCTTACCCAGGATGGCCATACCCTCATGGGGTGAGGGTTCCTGCTGGAGGGCTTGGCCAGCCTGCAAACAGCCATTAGCCCCTCACCCAGGCTGGCAAGGCACCCCAGTAGGGACCCCCTCCCTGAAGGGGGAGGTTTCCAGTCTGAAAACAGCCCTCAGCCCCTCACACAGGCTGGCCAGGAACCCCAGTAGGATCCCACTTTGATCCAGAACACCCTTCTGGGCAAACCAGCTGGCCCCTACCCATGCACCAGGCCTCTATCCTATATAATAAAAGAATAATATGCAAATTGACCCTAACAGCAGAACCACTGGGAATGACTGGTCACTATGACACACACAGGGGGCAGATGCTCAATGCAGGAGCTGCCCCTGGTGGTCAGTGCATTCCCACAGGGAAAGTTCTGCTCAGCCACAAGCCAGGCTGATGGCTGCCAGCACATTGGTGGTATTGGGAGCCTCTCCTACCTCCTCAGCAGCACTAAGGATATCTGACTGCAGCTTAGGCCTGCTCCCCGCTGGCAAGTGGACATCATCCAAGGGCCCCTGGGCTGCCAGAGGGATGTCTGACTGCCAGCTTAGGCCCAGTCACCCAGGGCCTAAGCCAGCATGTGGACATGCCCTGAGGGTTCCCCAGACTGTGAGAGGGAACCTCCTGCGCTGAGGGACCCTCCCCCCCCCGAGTGCGCTGTGCCTCTAGTCTATATATATATAAAAGTGCAGCAACTGGATCGGTGGAATGACCACAATGACCAGAATAACCAGTGGCTATGATGTGTAGTGTGGCAGCCAACCGGCCTCATCAAGGCCCCAATTAACCCCTCCCACATGCAGAGACTGGCCCGATGGGACTCCACCCATGCACAAATTCATGCACTGGGCCTCTAGTAAGCATATAAAAGCCTTGCAGTTGAGATGTGGAATTTTTAGATTATTTCATTCTATTTCCTTTATCAATTAAGTCAGAATTTTTGTTACAGTTATCAATTTTATCTGGAATACATATGTCTCTTTAAATATCCTCCAACCACCACATCTCATAAGGATTTGTTGGTATAATTTTTACCCAGAGTAATAACATATCTTGCCAAGAGAAAACTGTTCTATTTTAGGTCAGGTAAAATAATACTTGAAAGAAACATTATACAAAAATTTAATATGTTAAAAGTAACTTTACAAATAAACTATTCAAAAGGAAGTAATCCCATGGTTCCATGTGGTAAATAAAATAAAATGTTAAAATGTTTCCCTTAATACTGAACCTGCATTTTTGGAGGCTGTTGAGATCACAATCATTGTGAGATATTGGTAACACAAGGTCAGACTGGTAAAAAGATTTGTGAACTAAGAGACATTTGAATCAATATAAAAGGCTCCTATTCATACTAGAAATAATCACACTAAAATCAACAGAAAATAAATATAATATTTTAGCCAGATGGTGAGCCAAAATGGGTCCCACGATATGATAAATTTGGTGCTATGATCAGGAAGAATTTTAAATTAAAACATAGGCAACATGTAAACCAGTAACAACAAAACACATGATCCAGGTTTTCCTGGAATTCTGGAATCATTTGAAAGTTTCCTTAACTTTTATTTTTTTTACGGTGTTCACAGTCCACACATGTTATTAAGATCAATTAGTATTTATTGAACAGCCACAGGTCACATGACACTAAATGAGGTGTTTGGGGCACAGAACACATCACAGTGGTGATCTTAGCTACGTGACATTTTGCTTGGTAATGGAGGATATAAAAGCAAGCATTTGAAGTTGGCCTTTGCTCCTCATCCCAGGGTGAATTACATAATATCAGTTGACATCTTCTTCCTGCTTCAAGGATTACCTCTAAAATGCTGCACTTCTGAGTAACACATCTTAGAAAAAAATCTACCAGAAGGTTTTGATCCATGTCCAGGAGGCACTCAGGCAAAAGTTTAGAATCTCTGCTATTTCTATGAAATATGACAGTTTTATTAAGAAAAATACTTCAGAGTTATTACCACCACCTAATAATGTACTCTCATATTACAATGTGTTATAGGATTGAAAAGAAAAAGATTCAGAAAGTTTGGTAACCATCTCATAAATACCAGAAAGTAATATCCATTAAGATATCACAAAAGATAATGCACACTTGTGTTGCAAAAAAAAAAAAAAATTCTGCAAGTTTACATCATTTAGAAATGTTCATTTTGTGCTGTCAAATGAGATGATATCTTTAAGTCATTCTCTGTACCTTCAACTGTTTTCACTGCTCATGATAAGAAATAATGCATCAGAAAAATAATAGAATTAGAAAACAGTTTGAAACTGTGGAAACTGCAGCTTTCTAATAATGTTTTTGAAAATTAATATGACTTTCTAATGATTTCACAAATTTAAGTTAGCCATCACAATTAGATTAAACTGATTAAAGATTTTTTCTTAGTGACTTTAGTAGATGTTGGTATGCCTTGTGGTGGTGTTTAATCAGCTGCAGAGAAACCTAAGTGAAACAGGAAGGCCCAACCCAGTTCACAGTTTTATTACAGCTAAATATCATATATCAATTTGAGTTCCTCAAACAAAATCTGTTTCTGAGGCTATTTAATTACTTCCATATTTCAACCTTTGAACCATTTAAGGTTATACTTTAGAAATAAAATTTTTCCATAAGTTAGCAAATTTCATTATTAATATCTGAATGCTGATTAAAAATTTGTGCAGTAAATAGCTTATCATTATCATTATATATACTATCTTCTATGAAAAACCCTGGTGCTACAATTCATTTTAACATTATCTATTTCTTTTTTTAATAAATCTTTACTGTTCAGATTATTATAGTTCCTCTTTTTCCCCCCATAGCTCACCTCCACCCAGTTCCCACGCCACCACATACTCTTACCACCCCCCACCGACTGTCCTCGTACATAGGTGTAAGATTTTTGTCCAATATCTTCCCGCACTCCCTTCACCCCCTTATCCCTGAGAATTGTCAGTCCATTCCTTTTCTATGCCCTGATTCTATTATATTCACCAGTTTATTTTGTTCATCAAATTTTTGTCACTTAATTTTTAGATTCACTTTTTGATAGATGTGTATTTGTTATCACTTTGTTGTTCATAATTTTTATCTTTACCTTTTTCTTCTTTTGCTTCTTAAAAAATATTCTTCAGCATTTCATATAATTCTAATTTGATGATGATGAACTTCTTTAGCGTTTTCTTATCTGTGAAGCTCTTTGTCTGACCTTCAATTCTGAATGATGGCTTTGCTGGGTAAAGTAATTTTGATTGTAGATTCTTGCGATTCATCACTTTTAATATGTCTTGCTACTCTCTTCTTGACTGCATAGTTTCTGCTGAGAAATCAGACAGTCATATGGGTACCCCCTTGTAGGTAACTAACTGTTTTTCTCCTGCTGCTTTTATGATTCTTTCTTTGTCTTTTGCCCTTGGCATTTTAATTATTATGTGTCTTGGTGTGGTCCTCTTTGGATTCCTCTTGTTTGGAATGCTCTGTACTTCCTTGGACTTGTAAGTCTATTTCTTTCACCAGGTAGGGGAGGTTTTTTGTCATTCTTCAAATAGGTTTTCAATATCTTGCTCTTTGTCCTTCCAACAAAGCCATGGTGGCAGGGCCAAGGCAGAGGCAGTTAGGGGAAATCAGGCCAGGAGGGAAGGGCAGTTGTGGGTGATCAGGCCAGTGGGGAGGGGGGTGGCAAGTGGGGGCAAGCAGGCCAGCAAGGGAGGTAGTTGAGGGCAAACAGGCCAGCA
>PVJC01055028.1:0-10330 GCA_004026665.1 Murina feae
ATAAATAAATAAATAAATAAATAAATAAATAAATAAGGTTAGAATGGTCAATTTTGTTATGTATATTTTACCAAAAATTTTAAAATCCTATATAACAAAACCCTAATATGCAAATCAACCGAACAGCAGAACAACTGGTTGCTATGATGTGCACTGACCAGTAGGGGGCAGATGCTTGACACAGGAGCTTGCCCCTGGTGATCAGTGTGCTCCCACAGGGGGAGCACCACTCACTAGAAGTCAGGATTGCTGCTCCTTAGCCTAGCAGCGGTGGCAGGAGCTTATTTTGGGTCTTATTTTATTCCATGTGAATTTTTGGAGCGTTTATTCTAGGTCTGTGAAATATGGCCTTGGTATCTTAATGGGAATTGCATTGAATCTTTAGATTGCTTTGGGTACTAAGGACATTTTAATGATGTTGATTCTGCCAATCCATGAACATGGTATATTCTTCCATTTGTTTATGTCTTCCACTATCTCTTCTTTTAATGTCCTGTAGTTCTCCCAGTACAGGTCTTTTATCTCCTTAGTTAAGTTTATTCCTAGGTCTCTTAAGTTGTTTGATGCAATGGCAAATGGGATTTTGTTTGTTTGTTTCTCTGTGAATTCATGATTGGTGTATAAAAAAGCCACATATTTTTGGGTGTTAATCTTGTATCTTGCTACATTGCCAAATTCATTTATTAAGTGTAAGTTTTTGATAAGAGTTTTGGGGGTTTTCTATTATGATATCAGGTCATCTGTGAATAATGACAGTTTTACTTCTTTTCTAATTTGGATGTCTTTTATTTCTTCTTCTTGTCTGATTGCTATGGCTAGCACTTCCAGTATTATATCAAACAGGAGTAGTGAAAGTGGGCATCCCTGTCTTGTTCCCGTTCTCAGGGGAAATGAGTTTAGTTTTTGCTCATTAAGTATGAAGTTGCCTGTAGGTTTGTCATAGAAGGCTTTTATTATGTTAAGGTATTATCCCTCTGTTCCCACTTTGTTGAGAGTTTTTATCAAGAAAGAATGTTGGATTTTGTCAAATGTTTTTTCTGCATCAATTGATATGATTATGTGATTTTTGTCTCTCAGTTTGTTTATGTGATGTATCACATTTATTGATTTGCGGATATTGTACCATCCTTGCATCCCTGGAATAAATCCCACTTGGTCATGATGCGTGACATTTCTATGTAATGCTGAATCTGATTTGCTAGAATTTTGTTGAGGATTTTAGCATCTATGTTCATCAAGGATATTAGCCTATAGTTCTCTTTTTTTGTGGTGTCTTTATCTGATTTTGGAATTAGGGTAATGCTGGCTTCAGAAAAAGAGCTTGGAAGTGTTGCTTCCTCTTGAATTTTTTGGAACAGTCTGAGGACAATAGGCTTTAGATCTTCTTTGAATACTTGGTAGAACTCCCCTATAAAACTGTCCAGACCAGGGCTTTTGTTTGCTGGAGGATTTTTGATCACTGCTTCAGTTTCTTCGGTAGTTACCAGCCTATTCAGGTTTTTTTATTCTTCCTGATTGAGTTTTGGGAGCTTGTATTTTTCTAAGAATATGTCCATTTCATCTAGGTTGTCCATTTTGTTGAAATAGAGTTGTTCGTAGTACTTTTTCATCAATCTTTTTTATCCTTTCAAAGAACCAGCTCTGCTCTAACCGGTTTGGCTCAGTGGATAGAGCATCAGCCTGCAGACTCAAGGGTCCCAGGTTCAATTCCAGTCAAGGGCATGTACCTTGGTTGCGGGCACATCCCCAGTGGGGGGGTGTGCAGGAGGCAGCTGATTGATGTTTCTCTCTCATCAATGTTTCTGACTCTCTGTCCCTCTCCCTTCCTCTCTATAAAAAGTCAATAAAATATATATATATATATATATATATATATATATATATATATATATATATATATATATTTTTTTTTTTTTTTTAAAAGAACCAGCTCTTGGTTTTGTTGATCTTTTATATTGTGTTTTGTTTTGTTTTGTCTCTATGTCATTTATTTCCACTCTGATCTTTATTATTTTCTTCCTTCTGTTTACACTGGGCTTTTCATGTTGCTCTCTTTCTAACTCTGAGTTGTAAGCTTAGATCATTTATTACCATTTTTTCTTGTTTTTTGAGGTAGGCCTGTAGAGATATGAACTTCCCTCTTAAGACTGCTTTTACTGTTTCCCATAGATTTTGGATTATTGTGTTTTCATTGTCGTTTGTTGCCATGATGTTTTTTATTTCTTCTTTGATCTCTTTGGTAACCCAGTCATTGTTTAATAGCATGCTATTTTCAAAGTGGATGTTTTAATGGCACAATAATAAAAATCTATTGTTCTTGTTCCCAAACCAGTCAGCCAGAAAATATTTTTTCTCTCCTTTAAAACATTGGGATCTTAAAAACCAACTTAAGTTTTTAGTTTTAAATTATTGAAATAAAAATAAATACATACATACATGTATTCAAGCGACTTTATCTATCAGAGCTAAAGATCTGTGCCTTGTTTTGATTCACTCCTCCCTATCCCCACAAAAAGCATAAAAAAATAGGGATATTTAGGATATTAACATTATTTTTCATGAAAAACTATGAAGAATATTTTTCACACAAAAATCAAACAGGATATTACAAATAATGAATAATTCTGTCAATTGACCACCAGTCTCCTGAAATAGCACTTCTAGGGATCTCCACGCACTGCCCCCTTATTAAATCCAATTAGCTTCCTTGTCCTGCTCACTGCTCACCCACTTGGCCTCAGAACTACTTCCCAGCATAAACCTTCAATTCTGACCTCAATCAGTCTCATTTTCTCTGCTCACACTGTTCCTGCTTCTGTCCCATCCCTCTGCGAATCTAATATCCTTCTCTCAATCCCCTTAAGTCTAACCCTACGCCTCCCAGGCCAGCGTACCTCATTTTCCCTCGAAGCCTCCACATTTCATGAGCCCTCCAGGATCTCTCCCTTTTGCGGATTTCTCTTGTAGATAAAACTGTCAGTATTTATTGTGTTTCTTAACCAAATACTCTAGTTTTACTTACCATATAACCTTTTCTTGAGTGAGTGTCCATCACAAAGCTGTCACCTTATGATAATTGTTTTGCAAGTTTAGATCTTCGGAGATTAAGATGAAGTTTGAGTTAGTCCTACATATGCTGTACAGTGCTACCAAGTGGTGGTAAATAGTACTGCAAATTCTTGAGATTGAAGGGTGCAGGAGCAGAAGAATGTGACTTTCCTGAATTAAATGGTGGGTTTCTGCATGATCTTTTATCAGCTTAGATTTCTAAATAACAGTACAAAAATACACTGAAACATGAACAGTCACCTAAAGCTGATATATCTTTATAGCATTTTACTGTAAGTGTATGTACATATGAGTGTTCATATATGTGTATGTCTGTAATATTCTATGCTTCAAATGGATTTCTTTCCTTATGGTTTCTATTTAAAAATTCTTTTAATTTTTCAATTATAATTGTCATACAATATTACATTAATTTCAGATGTACAACATAGTGATTAGATATTTATGTAACTCACAAAGTGATCACCCCAATAAGCCTAGTACCATAGAGTTTTTGTAATATTATTGACCATATTCCCTATGCTATATTTTACATCTTGTTTGGAACTCTATGAGCTTCCTGGGCTTGTATGTGTATTTCCTTTACCAGGTTAGGGAAGTTTTCAGTCATTATTTCTTCAAATAGGTTTTCAATTTCTTTCCCTCTTCTCCTTTGGTGCCCCTATGATAAGAATGTTGTTATGCTTGATGTTGTCCCAGAAGCCTTAAACTATCCTCATTGTTTTGAATTCTTTATTCTTATTTTTATTTTTACTGATTTGAAGGAGAGAGAGAGAGAGAGAGAGAGAGAGAGAGAGAGATTTATGCATTCATTGGTTGCTTCTTGTATGTGTCCTGACTGAATTCTTTTTTTTAAATATATTTTTATTTATTTCAGGGAGAAAGGGAGAGGGAGAGAGAAACATCAATGATGGGAGAGAATCATTGATTGGCTGCCTCCCACACGCCCCCCACTGGGGACCCAGCCCACAGCCAGCGCATGTGCCCCTGACAGGGATAAAACCCAGGACCCTTCAGTCTGCAGGCCAACGCTCTATCCATTGAGCCAAACCACTAGGGCCTGATTGAATTCTTTATTCTTTTTGCTATTCTGATTAGGTATTTTCTGCTACTTGTATTCCAAATTGCTAATTAGATCCTCTAATTCATCTAATCTACTTTTGATTCCCTCTAATGCAGCAGTTCTCAACCTGTGGGTCGCGACCCCTTTGGGGGTCAAATGACCCTTTCACAGGGGTCGCCTAAGACCATCCTACATATCAGATATTTACATCATGATTCATAACAGTAGCAACATTACAGTTATGAAGTAGCAACGAAAATAATTTAATGGTTGGGTCACACCATGAGGAACTGTATGTAAAGGGCCAGAAGGTTGAGAACCACTGCAGTATAATGCATTCTTCATTTCAATTACTGTATTCTTCATTTCTGGCTGGTTCTTTTTTTATTTTTTCTAATTTAACTACACAGAAACTCTATTTCTTTAACATGACACTTTCTCCTTTCTGTCTTCTTGGTTCAGTCTAATGGCACCATGACTCTCTTTCCTCCTTTCTTTTTTTTCCCCTTTTTCCTTCTACTTTAGAGCCCTTAGAACATCAGGTTCTGGCCAGTGTCAAACTGATTTAAGTCTCAAGTCTGTTGATCAAGGGCACCGAGTTTTTTTGTTTGTTTGTTTTGTTTTAATATATTTTATTGATTTTTTTACAGAGAGGAAGGGAGAGGAATCAAGAGTTAGAAACATCGATGAGAGAGAAGCTTTGATGGGCTACCCCCTCTACACCCCCCACTGGGGGTGCACCCGCCACCAAGGTACATGCCCTTGACTGGAATTGAACCTGGGACCCCTGAGTCAGCAGGCCAACGTTCCATCCACTTAGCCACACCAGCCAGGGTGGGAACCGAGTTTTAGTCAAACTAAAGATAACATCTTGATCTCAGTTGTGTTTCAGCCCCAGGTCAGGGAAAGTGGGATGATGCTACCCACCACACCCTCACGCACCCAGACAGACTAGAGCCATAGCTGACATCGAGACCTGATATAATGACCAACTACTTCCTACCCTCGCTCCAATGAGTCAGAAGCGCCTATGACCCCAACTCCCTTAATTGCCACGAATAAATCCTCCCCTCCCCCCCCATATATAATCTGTGCCATGCAGGCCAGGAATTGGGGAGCCAGGAATTAGACCACTAGGTCACCTGTGACTCCAGGAACGTTGCAATTGCCTTAAATAAACTTTTACTTTGGTTTGCATTTGTTTGGGCTCTGATGTAAATAGGGCAATAAACCTGTAACACAAATTCCATTTTCATGTTTCCTGTCTTTCTGTTTAAATTTTCACTGAACTTATCTACTCTTCCCCTAAGTTCATTGAGCATATTTATAGCCCATATTTTGAACTCTGCATCTGGTAGATTGCTTCTTTCCAGTTCATTTAGATTTTTTTTCTGGAGTTTTATTCTGTTCTTTCATTTGAGACTTGTTTCTTTGTCTTCTCACTGGGGCTGCTTTCCAATCGTTGTTTCTACATATTAAGTAGAGCTGCTACAGCTCCCAGTCTTGGTAGAGTGGCCTTATATAGTAGGTGTCCTGTGAGACCTAGTCTCCCTGATCAACTGAGCTGAGTACTCTGGGGTTGCCCTTATGTGGATTTTGCCTGCCCTTCTGTAGTAGTTGATTACTTGATTACTGTTGTCACAAGTGGGAGGGACAGATCCTCAGGCTGGTTGGTTGTCTAATTTAACAGTCGCTGGAGGAGGTGAGTGCAGTGTTTACCTGCTCCACCATCTTGACTGGAACTCTAGCTGTGTGCACTTTACCTGTATTAATTCATATTATTCCCATAAAATCCAACAGGAAAGTATTACTAATCACCCCACTTTACAGATGAAGAAACTGAAGCAAAAAGAGAGAGAGAGAAAGGTCCCAGGTTCAATTCTGGTCAAGGGCATGTACCTTGGTTGCAGTCTCATCCCCAGTAAAAGGTGTGCAGGAGGCAGCTGATCGATGTTTCTCTCTCATTGATGTTTTTAACTCTCTATCTCTCTCTTTTCCTCTCTGTAAAAAATCAACAAAATATATTTTTTTAAAAAGACAATCTACATATTAGGAAAAATCAGGTACAATTACTGTTCTTTGACAGTTTTGACTTTAAAAATGGCATTTCATATGAGTAATCTAATAATTTAAATTTAAATCGGATTCCCCCCTCACCTCATTAGTTTTCTATAGGTTTCTTTCTTTTCCTACCAAGAAGCATAACATTTAGTGACTATATTCTTTTATTCCTGCACTTCCCATCAATAATATTAATCTTGCATGAATCTAAGGCTTTCTATGCCTTGTATTTCCATATCACATAGGCTCTAACTCAAGAGTAACAACCCTTCCTTGACTGTCCCCGCCATCCTTTTCCCTAGTACAACCTGTACACATTCTTATCGACTTTACAACCCACTGTTTCGATAAGCAGCATGTAGTCACTCAGACATTGCAGGCTGGTGTTGCTTCCACCCATGATTCTCCTGCTCTGCTTGTTAGTTCTGGATGAGGATATAACAACAGCACTTGATGCATCACACAAATCATGCTCTCAATTAATCAATTCGTAGCTAATTAATGTTAGGAAAACGTGTGCTGAAGTTCTGCTCTTGCAGACGAACTCTCGATGCTCAACAGGCAGCATGCCCTCCAACAGCACTGAGCTAATAGCCAAAAAAATCCAATCACCAAAAGGGAAGAAAAGAAGACCAGTCCAATTAGAAAACGTTTGGACAAGAATTCTGATGGTCTTTCCTGGCATCATATGCCCATCACTGGACCAGTCACTGTGGCCAGAGGGATAGAATAATATTATTGCCCACTTTATAACCGAGGGCCAGGTTATTAACAGACGAAGGTGGGGAGGCAAAGGCATCCAGACTAGTCAAGAACACTAATTACTACTCTATGTTAAACTGAAACAGATCCTCCTACCTGCACCTTCACCACTGGGTTTGTTTTACCTCTTGTGTTACATAAATACTTGTCACATACTTGTTTTAGAAAACAAGTGTGATCTCTTTCCCAGAAGAAATCCTTCAAATAGGTTAACAGTGCATGTGTCCTTCCTGTTTCTTCCCTTCTCCAGCCATTGACTTAACTGTTGGTTTCCTCCTGGGTGCCTGGTCATCCCTTTCTTTTCTCTTTCCCTCACCGTTCTTCCCTGGCCCTTTGCCTACCCTAAGATTTTGGCATCCTCTGGATTTTCCTTAGCTCTCTTCTCTTCACTATGCACATTCTCCCGGGATCAAGTAGACATTACCCACTGCTCTATCACTAGCAAACCTCCCAGCATTTCCTTATGCTTCCAGACTTTTTAATGCTGCATGCTTTTTATTTTTTTCCAAATACAAGCAAGTTTAATTAGAAAGTCACTGAGGTAGAAGAAGCAAGCCATGGAAGAAGTGAGTAAGCTGGGCTCCATGGGCTCAGAAAACAAGTTACAGAGGCAAAAGAAGGGCCCTTGGAGCTTGGGGAAAAAGGAAACAAAGAGAAACACCTAAAGGGAGGCCAAGAAGAGAGAGAGGCACCTCCATGCTTTTTCTGGCAGGGTTTACCTTGTCACAGTTATATAACACCTTGCAATAGCCCCCTCCCCCACTTCCCCTACCTAGGAGTTAAGATTGCATTTACCATGTAAAAGATAGCAGATATCTGTCTGGGCTGCTATAACAAAAATACCATTGACTGGGTAGCTTAAACAAAAACACATTTATTTCTCACAGTTCTGGAGGCTGAGAAGTCCAAGATTAAGGGGTAGGCAAATATGGTGTCTGGGAAGATTCCTGGTTCATAGATGGCAGTCACAACAGAAAGGGCCAGGCAGCTCTCTGGGGTCTCTTATATAAGGGCACTAATCCGGTTCATGAGGGCTCCATCCTCATGACTTAATCGCCTCCCAAAGGCCCAACTCCCAAAATACCACCACATTGGGGATAAGGTTCAACAAATGAACTTTGAGGGAACACAAACCTTCACTCTAGAGCAGCCAAGTGCTGTTGAGGGAAAAAGTAAGTGGTTTCTATACCTCAAGTCACAAGAAGTTAGGAGTGGCCAATGCAGTGCTAGGATAGAAGCCCCCCAGCACCATCCACTGCCATGGCCCTACTACAGCAGATATCCTGCTATTCCTTACATTTCATTAAAAGTATTTTGTAGGCCTGGCCGGCATGGCTCAGTGGTTGAGTGTCAACCTATGAACCAGGAGGTCACAGTTCAGTTCCCAGTCAGGGCACATGCCCAGGTTTCAGGCTTGATCCTCAGTGTGGGGCGTGTAGGAGGCAGCCAGTCAATGATTCTCTCTCATCATTGATGTTTCTATCTCTCTCTCCCTCTCCCTTTCTCTCTGAAATCAATAAAATATACGTATTTTTAAAAAGATTCTTTCTAAAAAAAAAAAAAAAAGTATTCTGTAAAGTATAAGTGCTGTGTAAGCATGAGTTGCTAACAACTAATCCTTAGATTTTCAGTCTGGACTTCCTGAGGTCCTCTCTTCCAATGGCTTCTGAGCCTGGCCAGCCTCTTCCTAGTTCTTTTACCCTCCAGCCTCGGAAGGACCTCTCCAAAGCCCTTTTGTTCTTTTGTAAAACTTATATGAATAGAAGCAATTTTACAAGGTCAGCAAAAGTGCACTACAAATGCTTCACCTTTCCTTGCGTAGGCTTTTCCTTTCTTCTATTTTTAGCCATTGTTTTACATTTCAAGCTCCCAACTCTGGAGAAATCCACCTGCTGGTCCTGATTACCCTGAGTTGACTACCCTGATCCCAATTTAGATGTAGAAAGCAATTTTATTTCCATTGTATTTGACTACTCACAGATAAAAAAGGACACACATGAGTTTATCACAATCTTCTTTTATGGAGCTTGTCTTAAAGTAACAGTATGTGCACTGACAGGGGAAGTGATAAGTCAGTACAACTTCTTTGAAGAGCAATTTGGAAAATATGTTAAATGTCTTTTACGTGTTCACATCCTTTGACAAGGCAATTTCTCTTTTAGAGAATTTCTCTTAAGGAAATTATCAGTGATGATAATATGTAGAGTCGTGTGGTAGAATCAAAGGTGGTCAACAAAGCCTTGTTTGGAATCTCAAAATTAAGGGGTTGCTTACATTGATGATTATATGTCTATACGAAGATTAATGGTGTTGCAGAAATGCATCAACTAAAATTTTTTAAAAATCAGAATACACTGCCAAGTGAAGAAAGCAATTTATTAAAAAATGTATATTGTGCTGTTATCCTACATTTGTTTCTTTTAAAAATGTATAGAAGGAGTTCTGAAAAAGTTTCCACTGAGGTATTTATAGATAGGTGAGATTATGAGGCCATAATTATGATACTCTCATCTTTCTTGCTCATATTTTTCTATTTTTCTCTGAAGAAAAATTACTTATGCAATTAAATGACAACAGTACACAATGTTTTGATTTCTAGAAGAATTATTTGAAGAGTTAATGGCCCTGCTTAGTCTAATAAACCATCACCAGCTTCCCCCAGGCCAGGTAAGAATGTTTCCCTGTGGGTCCCTCTGGCAAAAGGACATATCACTTCAAAAACAGGTCTTCTCACTTTACACCGTGACCATCTCTGCTCAAACAACTGCAGAACAATCAGCAATTACAGGTTTCACTGCTTGCTGCTCTGATGCAGACAATTTGGCCCTCATTTCAACAGATTTATCTATTTGCTAAAGGAATGAAGTCTGTAAACCTCACTCATTGTCTCCAGAACTCAACAGTATTTTATTAAAATGTGATAATGTTTCCTTAAAAAAAGGAGCTATGTTCATTTCTCTATAGATACATGGCAAAATATGAGAGTTTTTGTGTACTCTGGATTCAAGACTTCTATCAGATATATGATGTGAAAATATTTTCACATATTTTTGAACTATCATTCCCTGCTCTCAAATAATTATCATCAGCAATCACATTATTGAGTACATACAATATGTTAGGCATTACACTATGTACATTATATGTATTATTCAATTTGAACTTCCCAACCCACTTTGAACTTTGAGGCAGATATAATCCTATCTAATAAAAGAGTAATATGCAAATTGACCATCACAAGATGGCTTCCCCCATGTGATCAAAGACGGCCGCCACAAGATGGCCAGCAAGGGAGGGCAGTTGGGAGGGTCCCAGGCCTGCAGGGGAGGGCAGTTGGGAGGGACCCAGGCCTGCAGGGGAGGACAGTTGGGGGGG
>PVJC01055029.1:0-10323 GCA_004026665.1 Murina feae
CCTCCTCCTCCTCCTCCTCCTCCTCCTTCTTCTTAAATAAAACCATTTAACATTTTATATAATACTATATTGGTGGTGATGAATGCCTTTAGCTTGTTTGGTTTTTTTTTTAATTTGGGAAGCTCTTTATCTGGCCTTCAATTCTAAATGTTAGCTTTGCAGAGTAGAGTAATCTTGGTTGTAGGTCCTTGCTTTTCATCACTTTGAATATTTCTTGCCTCTCCCTTCTAACCTACAAAGTTTCTGTTGAGAAATCAGCTGATAATCTTATGGGAGGTCTCTTGTAAGTAACTGTTTTTCTCTTGCTGCTTTTAAGGTTCCTTATTTATCTTTAACCTTTGGCATTTTAATTATGATGTGTCTTAGTGTGGCCTCTTTGGGTTCATCTTATTTGGGACTTTCTGTTCTACCCGGACTTGTATGTCTGTTTCACCAAGTTAGGGAAGTTTTCTGTCATTATTTTTTTCAATTAAGTTTTCAATTTATTGCTCTCTCTCTCTCTCCTCCTGGTATCCCCATGATGTGAATGTTAATATGCTTAAAGTTGCCCCTGAGGCTCCTCACACTACCCTCATTTTTTTGGATTTTTTTTTCTCTTCTGACTAGGTGTTTTTTGCTTCCTTATATTCTAAGTTGCTGGTTTGATTCTCAGCTTCATTGATTCTACTGTTGATCCCCTGTAAATTACTTCAGTTAATGTAACCTTCATTTCTAACTGATTCTTTTTATGCTGTTGAGGTCCTTCCTAAGTTCCTTGAGTATCCTTTTAACCAGTGTGTTGAACTCTGCATCTGGTTGATTTCTTATCTTCATTTTGTTTAGTTTTTTTTCTGGAGTTTTGTTTTGTTGTTTCATTTGGGCCATGTTTGTCTCCTCATTTTGGCTGCCTCCCTGTGTTTCTTTCTATGTATTAGATAGAGCTGCTACATCTCCCAGGTTTGGTAGCATGGCCTAATGTAGTAGATGTCCTGTAGGATTCAATGGACCAGTCTCCCCAAACACCCCAGCTGGCACTCAAGGCGGTCTCTCTATGTGGGCTGTACACCCTCCTATTGTAGTTGAGTCTCTTGATTGCTGTTGGCATGTCAATGGAAGGGATTCACTAAGTCTTATCAGCTAAAAGGACTGGCTGTGACCACTGACCACCAATCTCCAACCACCTTGGAGGATTGGCTGTGCAGGACGCACCATGCAAAGCAGGACTTACCTTAGCAGGGCTCCAGTACCTGCTGAGTCCATCCTTGAGTGTGTCATCTATGGAGGTGGTTAGATGGTGGTGCTTCTATGTGGTCTGAAGCTATCCACTGAGTACTTGGCTCTGGGCTCTTCAGGGAGCTGCAGGCCAAGGTCAGTCACGGCCTGTGTACTGCCTGGAGCTATCAAGCATGAACTAAAAAGTGATACGCAGATGGGTCTTTCTTGTGCTGAGGACCTTGGAGGTGCCCAGGTGAGACCAAGCTGTGAACCAAGGCGGGCTGCTGCTAGTGGCAGGTGTGGGGCCACTTAGCAATAGGCACAGGTCTCTCTGAGGCCAGTTGCTGCTTGTTTGAGAGATTTTAGGAAAATCTGAAGCATGAGCCAAGATAGGTCCTTCCTACAGTAAAGCCACTGGAAACAGCTAGGATGGGCCTGAAAATTGGGTGAGGCAGGGTCTCAAGGAATCACCAGGGTGGGTTCTTGGACTATTTATGAAAACCTCTATAATAAATAATTTTCCAGTGATAAGTTCTTACTTTAATTCCTATTAATTATTGGTTGTGGTACGAAGTGTCTTGGATCATCAAATATTCTAATATGTGAACAATTCTTTTTTTTTTAATCCTCACCTGAGACTATTTTTTCATTGACTTTTAGAGAGAGTGGAAGAGAGAGGGAAAGACAGAGAGAAATATTGATGTGTGTATAGATTGGTTGCCTCCTACACGAGCCCCAACCAGGGCCCAGGTCAGGGAGGAGCCTGCAACTGAGGTACATGCCCGTAACTGGACTCAAATCCAGGACCCTTGGGTCCACAGGCCAATACTATCCACTGAGCCAAACCCACTAGGACAATAATTCTATTTTTTTTAAGCATTTAAAAATTTTCTCACCCAAGGATATATTTTTATATATTTTTAGGGAGAGAAGAAAGAGGAGAGGAAGAGAGAAACATTGATGTGAGAGGGAAACATCAATCTGTTGTCTCTCATATGCACCCTGACCTGGAATCAAACCTGCAACCTGGGCATGTGCCCTGATGGGGAATTGAACTCACCACCTTTTTGGTGTATAGGATGACACTTCAACCGAGCCACCCAGTAGGGCAACTCCAATGTCTTAAGGATTTGTAAAGCATTAGCATTCTATAAAACACGCTAGCATTAAAATTGAACTGAATATAACTTTTTCCTCATGATTCAGAAGTCACTCCAGGTTATTGTGGGGATTATTATGGAACATACAGAACAGTTCATGGAAAATTCTAAGCAATAAAACACCTAGCAATGGAGTTTGTTTTACATCACTTTTTAACAAAGAAACAGCCCTGTTATACAATTTTTAATTGTCAAGTGTGATAATATTTTTGGGGGGTGGGGAGACAATGTTTAGAAGAAATAGCCTGAAGACTATTTAACTTCTGTGACTTTTTAAATTAAAAGTTCCTCTGTAGAAACATTCACATGCAAGTTTGATCCATTGTGAATGCTAGTCAAACAAACCAACTTAGGATACATAGAATGAGTCAGGATTCGTGTTTTAGCAATGGTTCTCAAAACACAGTCCCTAGAACAGCATGGATGAGAGCTGGAACTGGGTAGAAATGGAAGTTCTCAGGACTCATCCACACCTAATCAGTTAGGAACTCTGGGAGGAGAGCCCAGTGATCTGTTTTCATAAGCCCTCTAGATACTTCTCTAGTTCCTCTTTAAACACTTGGTAAATTTTCTAGTGAAAGCATCTGGGCCTGGAGATCTCCTTTTGGGGAGTTTTAAATTACAAATTAAATTTTCATACTAATTATAATGCTGTTCAAATTATATTTTTCATAATGGGTGAGTTGTGATAATTTGTGTTTTTTAGAGAATTGGCTTTCTTTCCTTTTTTTTTTTTTGAATTGAACTCATGGTGTAGATATGTTCCAGGTGTTCCTTTATTATCCTTAAAAAGTCCATGGAGTTTATAATGTTTTCTCCATTTCATCCCTGATTTTTATAATTTGCATTTTCTTTTTCTCTTTTTCATTCTTGCTAAAGGTCTATCAATTGTATTGATCTTTTCAAAGAATCAGCTTTTAGTTTCATTGATTTTCTCTATTGTTTTAGTGTTTTCCCAAGTTTCACTGATTTCTGATCCCTATAATTATGTCCCTTTTGTTTGGTTTGGACTTATTCTGAATTTATTTTTTTAATATCTTGAGGTAGAAGCTTAGATGATTAATTTGAGACTTTTCCTTGTTTCTTTTTTTTATTCTTTTTTTTAATCTTTATTGTTCAGATTATTACAGTTGTTCCTCTTTTTCCCCCATAGCTCCCCTCCTCCCAGTTCCCACCCCACCTTCTGTCCTTGCCCCCCACTGTCCTCATCCATAGGTGTACGATTATTGTCCCTTCTTTTCACGCAATCCCCAACCCCCTTAACCCCTGAAAATTGTCAGTCCACTTCCTTTCTATGCCTCTGATTCTATTCTATTCACCAGTTTATTCTGTTCACCAGATTTTTTATTCACTTGATTCTTAGATTCACTTGTTGATAGATATGTATTTGTTGTTCATAAATTTTTACTTTCCTTTTTCTTCTTCCTCTTTTCAAAGGATACTTTTCAGCATTTCATATAATATCGGTTGGGTGGTGATGAACTCTTTTAGCTTTTTCTTATCTGTGAAGCTCTCTATCCAACCTTCAATTCTGAGTGATAGCTTTGCTGGGTAAAGTAATCTTGGTTGTAGGTTCTTGCTATTCATCACTTTGAATATTTCTTGTCACTCCCTTCTGGCCTGCAAAGTTTCTGTTGAGAAGTCAGCTGACAGTCATATGGGTGCCCCCTTGTAGGTAACTAACTGCTTTTCTCTTGCAGCTTTTAAGATTCTCTCCTTGTCTTTTGCTCTTGGCATTTTAATTATGATATGTCTTGGTGTGGTCCTTCGGTTCCTTTTGTTTGGGGTTCTCTGTGCTTCCTGGACTTGGAAGTCTGTTTCTTTCACCAGGTGGGGGAAGTTTTCTGTCATTATTTCTTCAAATAGGTTTTCAATATCTTGCTCTTTCTCTTCTTCTGGCACCCTGATGTTGGTACACTTGAAGTTGTCCCAGAGACTCCTTACACTATCTTCATACTTTTTTATTCTTTTTTTCTTTTCTTTTCTTTTTTCTTTTTGCTTGTCCCGCTGGGTGGGTTTTGCTTCTTCATATTTCATATCTTTGACTTGATTCTTGCGATCCTCTCGTCTGCTGTTGGATCTCTGTATATTATTCTTTATTTCAGTCAGTGTATGCTTAATTTCTAGTTGGTCCTTTTTCATATCCTTGAGGATCTCATTAGATTTATTGAGGGTCTCACTAAATTTATCAGCAGTCTCTAGAAAATTCTTGAAAAACCTAATAACCGTGGTTTTGAACTCTATATCCTGTCGTTTTCTTTCCTCCATTTCTGTCATTTGTGACCTATTTCTTTGTCTCTGCATTTTGGCTGCTTCCCTTTCTGAGTTAGGTGATCACTAAGAGGAATTAACCTCTAAGCCACTTGGTTATGAGAGTCAGCTGTGTCTACAGTGGGAGAACTTCTGTGCTGAAGATACCCTTATGGGGCAAGGGTTGTTTCAGTGGGGCTTTTGTGCTCACTGCGTCTGCCCCGAGTGTGTTCCTTGTGGATCTGAGTTTTATTTAGGACTAGAGGCCTGGTGCACAGATTCATGCATTGGTGGAGGGTCCCTCAGCCTGGCCTGTGCCCTCTCACAATCCAGGACCCCTCAGGGGATGTTGGAGAGCTGGTTTTGGCCCGGTCCCTGTAGGCCAGGCTGAGAGACCCCACAGGTGCACGAATTACACGGCCTCTCGTCTGCATGTAAGATCTTTGGTTGATCTCTTTCCTTCTTTCCCCTTTCCCCTTCCCTCTGAGATTCATCAGTCTGTTCCATGTTTTCATGCCTGTGCGTTGAGTGTCCGCCCCCTGGTGGTCAGTGTGCATCATAGTTGCTTAGGCTTTTATATACGTAGATGGTCCCACTCTGGCCACTGGGTGAGGCTGGCTCTTGTATCTCTAAGGAGGTGTTGATTTAGCCTTTGCCTTAGGCTACTCAGCCTTTTATATGCAAAAGCCTCTGATGCAGCTTAGGAGGGGCGGGGCCTCAGGGAGTCTGCAGAACGGAGCAAATAGCTATGGCCGCTTCTCAGCCCTGCGCTAAGAGACACTGGGTCTCTGTGTCCCACAGTAATTGCTGCAAGCAACACTGAGAGAAACCCGCTTTGGATTTCCTCCCGGTGCCAGTCAGTCCCCCTTCTCTGGGTGTGCGTCTGGGTCCTCAGAAACTCGCCTAGAACTGGAGTTCAGAGCTGCCGGGAGCTTGTGGCTCTCTCCGGTTTGAAAAAGAACCTCATCCTCCAGCGCCAGCCCTCTCTCCGAGCCCCGTGTGCGCGCCTCTGTACCTCTGTACTTTGCTTCTGCCACTCCTCTGAGTCTCAGTTTCTTTCTAGTTGTAGAATTTTCACTCAGCCAGCCTTCCTGTGGGTGTGAATGGTGTCCGTGTTTTCTTTTTGTGGTCATTCTGAAATAGTTGTGCATGGCTGCATTTACGGTGTTTACCTTATGCCGCCATCTTGCTGTCTCTCCTTATTTCTAATGTAAGTATATAGCACTGGAAGGATTCTCTTAGCACTGTTTTAGCTGTGTCTCACATATTTTAATATGATATAGTTACATTTTCATTCAATTCAATGTATTTTAAATTTTTCCCTTGAGACTTTTATGACCCATGGATTATTTTCATTTCCAAATATTTGGAGATTTGACTGTTATCTCTCTGTTATTGATTTCTAGTTTTATTCCAGTGTATTCAGAGGATTAATTTCAATATAATAATTTATTTAGAATAAATAAATGGCAGAAAATTACATTAAGACCCAATTATAGTCAATTTCACTATGAGCTGTCAGTTGTTGGGTCATTAAACTTGGACATATGGAGGTATAAAAAATTTATTTTTTGTATGTCAATATGCTGCCTTTCTTATACTGAATATGTGGTGACAATGATCTCTATGTTAAGAGTTATAGCTATCAAAAGATATACTTAGAAATTGTTTTTATACTATAACTCATTGGCATTTCTCCCAGAACATGATTTGTTGAGTCAAGATACTGGGAAAATACAATCCTTTGATTTTAATAGAGGGAATAAATTTTATATCTCTAAATGATAATGCAAAAGCAAATATAATATAATGCCAAAGATATACTGCTTTCAAATTACTTTGATTAAAAAATAATTATCCTATATAATAAAAGCCTAATATGCAAATTGTCTCCTTGGGCAGTTGTTTGACCACTTGCTATGATGTGTGCTGATCACCAGGGGATGGCGGGGAACATAGCGGGTGTCAGAGATGCGGCACTAGCAGCAGAGGCACTGCCAGCCCAAATGGGCTCTGATGAGAGCAGGACCGTGGTGGGATGGTAGAGCAGGTGAGCGGGTGGCGCCAGGCCAAGGTGGGTGCGAGCGGAGGCCTGATCGCTCCACTGATCGCCCTGCAGATGGCGACCAGCGGTGGCCCCGGCCTTGGCCCCAATCGATTGCCCTGGAGACAGCAACCAGCATTGGTGGCTGGGGCCACCACCCAGCTCCCAGGCACTGAGGGAGCCTGGCGGGGGCCTGGCCCTAATCGATCATCTCACAGGAGGGATGGTGGAGCAGGCGAGGGGGCAGCACCAGGCCAAGGCAGGGTGCCAGGCAGGGCTGCAGGGCTGTGAGGCTGGGGGCATGAGCTGGGTCCTGATCTCCACAGGCCACCCTGAGGGACCCCACCTGTGCACAAATTGGTGCACTGGGCCTCTAGTAGCAATATAACTCAGCTAAGTAAAACTGGCCACAAGGGAAAATGTAGAGAGGGTGGTAGTTTAGAAGAACTACCTGCAAATAGTGGCTATTAAGACTTGGCATTAACCTAGCATTCCAGGTCTTCCCTAATGTTTTGGGTTGAATTTCTCTTGAAACAGGCCTTGTGATAAAAATTTGAGTATATAATATATGTTGGAAATTTTCTCAGGAGACACCAGTAGGCAATGGGGAAGAGAGACAGGGAAGGGAAGACAGTCTGTAAGGGTGGAACCTCTGGGAAATAATGGCCAAACATATGTCTAAGCATTAACATAACTCAAGGGGGAAGAGAGCAAAGGTATTTATATACCAACTAGAGGCCCAGTGCATGAAATACATGCATGGTTAGGTCCCTAGTGGCTGCCAGCTGCCAGCTTGGAGCCTCCCTTCCCCCAGCTGCCTGCTGCCACTGGCAGCCATGTTCTGCACCACCCCCTGGTGGTCAGCACACATTGAACTCCCGCCCGTGGGGACAATTTGCATATTAGCCTTTTATTATATAGGATTCCAGTTGATCATGAGCAGATGGCTACTGGGGTAAGTGAGGGGTGTACTTTCCGCCTGCCCTGTATATGGGCAGGGTGTGTCACCAAAGAGAGAGCCCTCAAAGAGCTGCAGATGCTGGCAGGCTGAGATGTATAATAAGTCTTAAGGGAGTGTAAGTGGGGCACTGACAACATGTATTTCACTGAACCAGGTCCAGCCTACTTTTCCAGCTTATCATCCACTGCTCACCCAACCAAACACACTGGGCCATTCTTTGTTTTTCTAAATAACATGAGACAACCCCTAGTTCACTCCAGGCCTTCAAGCACTAATTTCCTCCCATCTCCTGAACGCTGTTTTCCCTGCTGGAACATCCCCTCTCTACTCCCAGTCTCTCCCTGCCAAAATTCTACTTGCCCAACTAGACCACACTGGCAAAATGCTGCTTCCCTTTGATGAGAATATCAAGGTCATGTTTCCCATGGGGTCTCAGTGATCTCCTCCACACTCCCAAACAGCAGCAGCAGCAGCCCCTCGAACTTCTGGTGGACTCTGGCATATTTTGTCCTCCCCTCCATGGTACTTGTTTACAACTGAAATATATATGTTTATTGATGCTCATAGCTCTCCACCACCCTTCAAGCTCCTTAAGGTCTAGGCTAAGTCTAAATATATTTGCACAAATAAAGGGCTCAGAAAACTTGTGGTCTATGCTGCCAGACAAATATTGCCAGACACCCTTTGCTCTGGCTCTGCTCTGCGTCAGAGTGGTTTAAGTACAGGAAGAGGGCGAGGCCGGCAAGCCTGCATAATCAAACCCAATCTACCAACAAGGTGAACTTTTGTCTGTAGTTCCACAAATTTACCAGTAGATGGCAACAGTCTCCTACCTTTTTTTTTTTTTTTTTTTTAAGGGCCTCTTATTATCTCTCTCCTAACTGTCCAATTTACAGTGAAGTCCATTTTATGAGTCTTTACTGAGGGTCTGCCTGAGATCCAGGGTTACCTGCAGGCACTGAGGAAGGGAGGCCTGGGAGAGATAATGAGAAAAGGAGATGCTATACAGTCCGCAAGAGAAATGCCCAGGGCTCAGAGTAGGCCGGACAGGAGGGGTGGGGAAAGATGAACTCCTGAGTCACCCAGGGCTCCAATCCAGAGGCTGCTGTTCCAAAGCTTATGTGCTTTGATTTTATCCTAAAATTCTCTGCTTCTATTTTGCTGCCCCTATGAATTATTGAACATATCTTTGAAATGGCACCTGGGCAAACGTCTGATGCATAGTAAATTCGTAATACCAATGTATTAGATGAAGGATGGAAGAAAATTAAAAAAAACAAACACACAACAGAAATGCACATCATTTGGCTCTCAGTGGACACAGGGGAGAGGGAGTGGCATCTTAGAATCGCTGGGAAGCTTTTTCTAAATAAACTTGCTCTGGCTCTCCAGTGACTCCTCTCTGACCCCCACACCCAAATGTCAGTATGCTCTGAGGTGGATGAAAGCTGGGGGATATGGAACCCAGGTGAGGCAGAGTCCTGGCAGGAGAGGAACCCAGATATATAGAGAGACTTGGGGCACCGTAGACATCAGGACACTAGAACAGAGAAGAAGGAAGCTGTGACTGGGGAGACAGGAGTCAAGGATTCGGTCAGAATGGGGTTGGATCCCCAGAAACCAATCCCTCTTTTTTTCCCCCTCTACCTCCCTGCTCTGGCTGTTAATGACCTTGCCTTCTCCATTATTCATCCACTGTTTCAGCTGAAGCTATGACTCCATGGGTCCATTAAGGCTCTCCTGGGGCAGTTAGGCTTCCACGGAGCACATTAGAGCAGGCACGGAGATACCAGGAGCCAGCTCTGTTCAGCCACACCGCTTCCTTGTCCACTCCATCCCCCACCCCCAACCAGCAACCCCAGCAAATTCAAGGTGCTTGATTAAGGGCATCCCTGCACCAAGCAGGTACCTGGACCCCAGTATCCTATGCAATGATAATTCATCCCATGTGTGAAGTGTTTTTTGCAGACAGAGACCTTCTGCATGCATGATCTGCATCTCACAGGCAGATAGATGCCTGCGAGCTAGGGCTTGGACTCGGGCTGCCTGGACCAGGATCCTAGTGCCATCACTTATCAATTTGGAGATCTGAGATAAGTTTCTGGACTAGAACCCTCCTCCCCCATTAACCCCAGTTTTCTTATGAGTGAAATAGAGATTGTGGTGATACCGATCTCGTGGGGTTGCTTTGAGGGTTAAATGAGATTACACAAAAACCTCAGAGCACAGTGCTTGATACACTACGTGCTAAACAAACATCTGTTTCTGCTGCTGCTTCAATGAGAACGTTGGATCAGAGAATCTCATGGTCCTTTCAGATGCTATTGTGACATCAGAGATATAATGGGACCCAAAGCCCGTCAGCCTGTGGCTGATTGTCAGGACTTTTGCACTTATAAAGAGAGAAATGGGGGAGAAACAAGATGGCGGCATAGGGTAGACACCGTATATGCAGCTGTGAACAACTATTTCAGAAAAACCACGAGAAGAACACACGAACACCACTCGCACCCATAGGACGGCTGGCTGAGTGAAAATCCTACAACCAGAGAAGAGTCTGAGACTCAGAGCAGCAGCGGAAGCAAAGTACAGAGGTACGGAGGCGAGCGCACGGGCTCGGGGAAGGGCTGGCACTGGGGGACGCGGTTCTTTTCCAAAACGGGGAGAGCCACAAGTCCCCAGCGGCTCTGAACTCCAGTTCCAGACGAGTTTCG
>PVJC01055030.1:0-10322 GCA_004026665.1 Murina feae
GAAAGTAAAAATTATGAACAACAAATACATATCTATCAACAAGTGAATCTAAGAATCAAGTGAATAAAAAATCTGGTGAACAGAATAAACTCAATAGAATAGAATCAGAGGCATAGAAAGGGAGTGGACTGACAATTTTCGGGGGTTAAGGGGGTTGGGGGTACATGAAAATAATGGACAATAACCGTACACCTATGGATGAAGACAGTGAGGGAGCAAGGACAGAAGGTGGGGTGGGAACTGGGAGGAGGGGAGCTATGGGGGGAAAAAGAGGAACAACTGTAATAATCTGAACAATAAAGATTAAAAAAACAAACAAACAAAAAAAGATCAAGAATGAATTAGTGAGCATAGGAAATAGATTGGGCAAGATGGTAATATCGAATATAGAAATCTATTAATGGTGCAGAGGAAAGAAGAGACTTGAACATAATAAAGAAGGAACTCTTACTTTTCATGACAGCATGGATGGACTTGGAGAGTATTATGCCAACCAAAATAAGCCACTCAGAGAAAGACAAGTATCATATTAACTCACTTATATGTGGACTCTAATTAACAAAATAAAGTGACGAACAAAATAGGTTCAGAGACATAGAAACATGGAACAGAATGATGAATCTCAGAGGAAAGGGGAGAGGAGGCAGCAGGAAGAGATTAACTAAAGAATTTATATGCATAGATGCATAACCTAAGGTCACAGACAATAATAGTGTTGAAGGTCTGCGGGGGTGGGGGACAGTGGGGAGGGAAGGAGTGGAGTGGAGGGGATCAACAGGGGGAAAAGAGACATCTATAATAAAGAACTTTACAGGAAGTATTTAGCTTACTCAGAAAGAGCAATAAAACTGTAATAGGGATACCAGAAGAATAAGAGAAAGAAATAAAAGTTCTGTTAAAACAAATAGTTGATAAGAACTTCCCAAAACTACAGAAATAGCTAGATCCTTGAATCCAAGAAGAAAATAGAATACTGTAACTAGTTACCTCAATTCAAAAAGGCCTTCTCCAAGACATACTGTATTAACACTGTGAAAAATTAATGACAAAGAATTCTCAAGGCAGTCAGAAAAAAGATTACCAGTGAACGTCTACAAGCTAAAAGAGAATAGAACCAAATATTCAAGCTACTGAAAGTGAGAAATTAGCAGCCAAAAATAGTATATCCAGTAAAGTTATCCTTTTAATACAAGGGATGTTTCTAGACATACAGAAGCTGAGGAAATTTATCACCTAAAGACCTCCACTTTAGGAAATACTAAAGAGGGTTATTCTACCTGAAACAAAGAATAAAAAGTTATAAAACTACAAATAAGATCACCAACAAATTTACAACATAAACAGGGATAATTTTTGACAAAAAATATTGTAAAAGGAAAGGGGGTAAAGGTATGAATTTGCAAGGAAAATGGAAATTATATGCATCCAAAAGACAAAAGACTATTGTATATATTAAACTTTTTTCATGAACCTAATGATAACCCCCCTCACACACACACACATAAAAACAACAACACAAAATTGAGACATGTAACCTAAAACAGAAGGAAATACCACCAACACGAAGGGAAAGTGCCAATGGAGGCACAGAGATAAAAGAGAACAAAAGTGGTGATAGAAAATTCTCATATATAAGTAATTACTCTAAATGCAAATGGAATTAATTCACCAGCAAACAGGAATAACGTTATCAGATTTCACCAAGAAACAAAACCCAACCATATGCTGCCTCCAGGATACATCTAAGCTGCAAAGACAAAGATAGACTCAAAGTGGAAGGGTGGCTATTGATTCTCTAAGCAAAGGTCATCCACAAAAAAGCAAGTGTAGCCATACTAATATCTGACAAAACAGATTTCAAGATAACAAAGTTAACAAGAGACAAAGATGGGCATTTTTTAATGATAAAGGGTATGCTATATCAAGAAGACAAAATAATTCTTAATATACATGCACCAATCAGGGAACACCACAATTTATAAAGTAACTGCTAACAGAATTAAAAGGAGAAACAAACAAAAACACAATAGCAGTTGAGGACCTTATACTCCATTGACAGCTCTAGATATATCATCCAAAAAGACAGTCAGTAAAGAAATATCGGCCTTAAATGACACATTTGACCAAATAGACATAATTGACAGTTACAGAGCCTTCATCTCAGAACATCAGATTATATTTTATTCTCCAGTGTGCATGGAACATTCTCAAAAATAAGCCATATGTAGGATCACAAAACTAGGTTCAACAAATTTAAGAATATTGAAATTATAACAAGCATATTCTCTGACCACAATGATTAGAAACTAGAAATCAACTGCAATAAAGGAAGCAAAACCCCACAAATATGAAAAGATTAACAATATACTACTAAAAATTACTGGGTCAAAGAAGAAATAAAAGATGTGATCAAAAGATATACCAAAAATTCTGGGATACAGTAATAAGAGGGAAATTTATGTAATTTCAGATCTATCTCAGGAAGCAAGAGAAATCACAAGTAAACAACCAAACATTATATATTTTTGTTAAAAAATATTTTCTATTGATTTCAGAGAGGCAGGGAGAGGAAGAGAGAGAGAAACATTAATGGTAAGAGAAAATCATGGATCGACTGCCTCCCACACCCAGTCCCCCCACTCCCCCATACCCCCCCCCCCCGTCTTGGGGATGAAGTCCCCAGGTATGTGCTCTGACAGGGAATCGAGCTGTGACCCCCTGGTTTATTGGTTGATGCTCAAACACTGAGGCATGCTGACTGGGACAAACATTACATCTTAAATCAATAAAAGAAAAAGAGCTACTTAAAGTAGGTAGAAGAAAGGAAATAATAAAAATTAGAGGAGAATTGAATGGAATTGAGAACAAAAAGGCTATACAAAAAATTAATACAACAAATAATGGGTTATTTGAAACAGTAAAATTGACTAACTCCCTGCTAGACTCACTAAGGAAAAAGGAGAAAAGACTCATATAAAAGAAATCATAAATGAAAAAGAAGTCACCACAGACATCACAGATATACAACAGATCATAGTAGAATACTATGAAAGACTATACGAAACCAAATTCAATAACCTATAAGAAATGGATAAGTTCCTAGAAATATATAACTTTACCAATATAGTAAACTGAATCATTGAGACTGAATCATGAAAAACTTGAAATCCTAAATAGGCCAATCAACAGTGAATAAATTGAAACGATTAAAAAATCCAAAAATTATAAGTCCAGGACCATATGATTTGATTAGTGAATTCTAACAAACATTCAAAAATGACTGGATACACATCTTTCTCAAACTTTTCCAAAAATTTATAGAAGAATTAATATTTCTTTTTTTCCATTTTTATTACATAAAGTATTACAAAGATTTGTACATATATCTCTTTTTCCCCTGCCCTTCCCCCAGCCTCCGCTACCCCCCAGTGTTTTGCGTCCATTGGTTATGCTTAAATGCATGCATAAAAGTCCTTTGGTTGATCTGTTACCCCCCTCCCAACCCTTCCTGTCCTTGTTGCTGTAATTTGACAACAATGAAGTATCATCTCACATCTGTAAGAATGGCTATCATCAACAAATCAATAAACAACAAGTGCTGGAGAGGATGCGGAGAAAAAGGAACACTTGTGCGCTGCTGGTGGGAATGCAGACTGGTGCAGCCACTGTGGAGAACAGTATGGAGTTTCCTCAAAAAATTAAAAATGGAACTCCCTTTTGACCCAGTGATCCCACTTCTTGGAATATATCCTAAGAAACCAGAAACACCAATCAGAAAGGATATATGCACCCCTATGTTCATAGCAGCACAATTTACGAAAGCTAAAATTTGGAAACAGCCTAAGTGCCCATCAGCAGATGAATAGATCTGAAAACTGTGGTACATGTACACAATGGAATACTATGCTGCTGTAAAAAGGAAGGAGTTCTTACCATTTGTAGCAGCATGGATGGAACTGGAGAGCATTATGCTAAGTGAAATAAGTCAATCAGAGAAAGATAAATATCACATGATCTCACTCATTTGTGGAATATAATTAACAACATAAGCTGCTGAGCAAAAATAGATACAGAGGCAGAGCAGCATCAAACAGACTGTCAAATATTTCTTAATACATTTAATGAGGCCAACATAACTTTGATACCAAAACCTGGCAAGAATAACACAAAAAAAGAAAATAAGACCAGTATCACTGATAATATAGATGCAAAAAATTTAAACACAGTACCAACAAATCAAATACAATACATTAAGAGTAATACATCGTGATCAAGTTGGGTTCATTTCTGGGGCAGAAGGATGGGACAACATACCCAAAATGATAAACTTAATAAACCACATTAACAGAACAATGTATATAAAATTTTTTATCTTATCAATTGATGCAGAAAAAGCATTTTATAAAATAAAAAACTCTTTATTATTAACACACTCAATAAAAGGGGTAAAGAATAAAAGTGTCTCTATACATTAAAGTCCATATATTGCAAATCTTCTGCCAATATCATACTCAAAGGTAAAAAAAATAAAAGCTTTTATTCTAAAATCAAGACAAAAGCAGGATGTTCACTCTCACCACTACTATTCAACATAGTTCTTGAAGTCCTATGGAGAGCAATCAGGCAAAAGAAAGACATAAAAGGCATTCTAATTAAGAATGAACAAGTAAAAGTACCACTTTTTGCAGATGACCACAAAGATTCCACAAAAGTGTTAGAAACAATAAACAAATGCAGTAAATTTGCAGGAAACAAAATCAATATAAAAACTGCACTGCTTTATTCAATACTAACAAAGAAACCTCAGTAAAAGTATTGAAAAAAAACCAATTGCTTTTGCAATTGAAACCAAAGAATAAAATACCTAGAAATAAATTGAACAAAGGAAGTTAACAACCTATATACTAAAAACTACAAAGCATTATTAAAAGATATGTTTAAAAGACACAATGAAAATAAAAGATATTCTGGGTTCATTGATATGAAGAATCAACATAGTAATTAAAATGGCCATATTACCCAAAGCAACATACAATTTAATGTAATCCTCATCAAAATGCCAAAGTCTTTCTTGAAGAAATAAAAAAAACACACATCAGGTTTGTAGGGATCCACAAAAAACCCAAATGGCTAAAAAAGCATGAAGACAGATGTATCACCCTATCTAACTTCAAATTATATTACAAAGCTATAATAACCAAAATAGCATAATATTAGCAGAAAAACAGAAACACAGATCAATGGAACGGAACTGAGAACCCTGACACAAACCCACATGTACATGGGCAAATAATTTTTGACAAATGAGCCAAAAACATACAATAAAGAAAAGAAACCTTCTTCAATAATTGGTGCTGCTGAGTAGGAAAGTCACATGCAAAATAATGTAACTAGACTGCAGTTTGTTCTCATGTACAAAAGTTAACTCTAAGTGGATTGAAGAACTAAATATAAAATCTGAAAGTAAATTACATACAAGTAAATATAAGTACTAAACTATGGACCTTGGTCAGAGAGAACATTTTATGAATTTGAACCCAAAATCAAGGGAAATAAAGACAAAAATAAATGAGAGGGACTATATCAATCTGAAAAGCTCCTGCACAGCAAAAGAAACAAAACAAAAACAAAAACGCAACTAAGCAAATAGGAGATGATATTTGCAAACAGCTCCAACAAGGGGTTAATATCCATAGCATATAAAGAACACATAGAGGATGGAGAAAGTGGCAGCTGAATAGCCAGCTATGTCATGCACCTCCTCCTAGGGCCAGGCCAGAAAACCAACTAAAATGGAGAACATCCACGCTGAATTAGCAAATTAGACACAGCTCAGGAGACAATTTTCAATAAAGAAAGTCAGAAGACACCTAGAGAATGTCGCTTGCTTACCATAACCCACATGGAACCACCACCACACCCCAGCAGAAAGTGATACAGTACCTGCTGGCAGGCTCACAGACATCTGCAGGGAGTGTGCACAACCAAAGTGGGCTCCCCCACCAGGCCTCCTCACCAGCTCGCTGGGACCCAGCATCGTAGGATCCACCTCCAAGACAGTGAGTGAAAGTCAGGGGAAACCCTTTGCCCCACTCTTACCTTGGACCCCAGAACCATGCTGTTTGCCTGACCCAGAGCCACCTGGTGCCTGCTACACCCCAAACCCTGGGACCTGCTATAGGGATGACTCAGAGCAACCCAGTGCATGCCCCACTCTGGTCCCCTGGACAGATCTGTTGGAGTGACCTGGAACAACCCACACATGCTTCACTTTGACCAGAGAAGGGAACCCAAAGCAACCCAGCACAAGCCTCACTAGGGTCACAGGTGAACTCTGACTATGTGACCCAGAGCAACCCATGCCAGCTACACCCCAGCCTGCAATACAGTCCTGTCAGGACCATCTGGAACAACCCAGCACACACCTCACTCTGGGCTACAGGAGAGCATGACTAAGCAACCCAGGGCAACCCACCCATGCTCCACACTGAACCCAGCATGCTTCTCACTCAAGTTTTAAGAAAGTGAGGACTGTGTGACCCAGAGCAACCTGTGTCCACTCTACCCTGAGCCCAGGGCCTTGCTGAAGAGGCAACCTGGAGTAACCCAGCACACACCCTACTCAGGCCATAGGGGAGCACTGACTGTGTGACCCAAATAAACTCACACCCATTTCTCCCAGGCCCCTGTGACAGTCCTGCGGAGGCTATCTGGAGCAACCCAGCACACACAACACACCAGGTCAAGGGAGAGCACTACTGGGGTGACCCAGAGAAAGACAGTGTACCCAGCCAGAGGCCACAGGACTGTGCTACAAGTGCACAACCAGAGGGACCCAAGGTGCCACCCTGCCATGGGTGCCAGGGCTACTAAGCATATTGCATGCCAGAGGGCTCTGAGTCCTCACAGAAAGTCGCACACCAGAGGAACTTCGCACGTGGTCCCATTACCACAAGCATCGGAAGCCCATGATTGAAAGACCAGATCCGTGGGAGAAATGGATACAACTCAGAGCAGAGACAATAAAGGCATGACAATCAAGGAATACCCACCCTCTGGGCCAATGATTTCCATAGCATTACCTTAATAGGGTCTTCAATCTCTCACACCCCAAACAGGATGTCCAGGGACAAAAGGAGACAGCAAAAATGGGGAGACAAAGAAACAAACCCCAAAGAAAGAAAAGGAGGAATCACCAGAAAAGGAACTAAATAAAATGGAGGTGTGCAATGTACCAGAAAAATAATTCAGTGTAAAATTCATATAGTTCATAAACAGGATGGATGAAAAAAATCAACACCTTATGAAAGAATCAAGAGGAGCCCTAGCTAGTATAGCTCAGTAGGTAGAGTGTCGGCCTGTGGACTGAGGGGTCCCTGGTTTGATTCCAGCCAAGAGCACATGCCTGGGTTGTGGGCTCAGTCCCCAGTAAGGGGCTTTCAAGAGGCAGCTAATCAATTATTCTCTCTCATCATTGATGTTTCTATCTCTCTCTCCTTCTCCCTTCCTCTCTGAAATCAATAAATTTGTATTAAAAAACAATCAAGAAGAAATATATATATATATATATATATATATATATATATATATATATTAAACACAATGGAAGATTTCAACAGTAGACTAGAATAAGCTGAAGAGCAAATTAATGAGTGAGAAGATAGGACATAAAATATGCTCAATCTGAACAGCAATTTGAGAAAATATTTAGAACACAGGAGGAGAGCCTAAGGGAGATTTGGGACAACATGAAATGAAGTAACATACATATAAAAGAGAGGCCAGAAGGACAAGAAGTGGAGCAAGAATTACAAAACTTATTTGAAGAAACAATGACAGAAAACATTCCTGATTTGAGGAAGAAAAAGGTCACACAAGCACAGAGTCCCAAACAAAATGAACTGAAAATGACCCACATGAAGACATGTCGTCATTACAATGGCAAATGTTAATGAAAAAGAGAAAAAATTTAAAGGCTGTGAGAGAGACAGAGAGATACCTACAAAAGATCCTTCATCAGATTATCAAATGATTTCTCAAAAGAAACACTTCAGGCCAGAAAGGAATGGAATGAAATATACAAAGTGATGCAAAGCAAAAGAATGAATCCAAGAATACTCTATCCAGCAAGGCTATCATTCAAAATTGAAGGTGAAATCAGGAGCTTCATTGACAAAAGAAGGCTAAGGGAGTTTATCACAACCAGGCCAGTAATGCGGGAAAAGGAAAAGGAACTGTTGTAAAAAAAAAAAATAGAAAGGAAAGAAGGAATACAGGCATAAAGAATAAAAATGACTACAAACAACTACCTATCAATAATCTTAAATGTAAATGAATTAAATACTCCAATCAAAAGACATAGTGTGGCTGAATAAATAAGACAATATGACCCATATATATGCTATTTACAAGAGACTGACATCAGAACAAGGGACTCACACAGACTGAAAGTCTAGGGATGGAAAAATATATAGGCATATGGAAATTAAAAAAAAAAAAAACTGAGGTAGCAATAGTTATATCTGACAAAATAGACCTCAAAGTGAAGGCCATAAGAAGAGATAAGGAGAGAACCAAGATGGCGGCATGAGGTATATACCTAAATGTGCAGCCTCCCACAAATACATTATAAAAATACAACTATAAAGATAAACGGCCATCTTCCAGAACCAAGGGAGAGGAAGCTTTACAACTAGAAGTCAAGAGAAAGAGTGGATTGAGACTGAGTAGAAGTTCCCGGCATCAAAACTGAGAGGTATGGACATGCGTGAAATGGAGGCAGTGTGGGCGAAAGGGGGCAGTGGCAGCACCTGGGTCCATGGCTTAGAAGGAGAATATAAACTGAATGCGATGCGGGCTGTCGGGCAATGGGGCAGAAGACAAGTGGCGTACTAGCAGAGCTGTTTGGAGCGATCACTGATGCGGAAACTCAGGAACTCAGAGGCGCACAGATACCAGGGCATGGAGACGCCAAATCCAAGAGAAGCCATGGAGTAGGTGGAGGGCAAGCCATTGCTGGTTGCTCCACCCCAGTGATTGTGAGACCCCGCCCCACCCAACTTACAACCCCGCTCAAGCTGTGCGCCTGCCTGCCTGCAGCATAACCTAAGGGACTGCAGCTGGGACAGAACTCCAAAAGTTCCAAACCCCAAACAATGAGGAGAAAGGTCTGGAGGTCATTTTCTCCCAGTGACAACTACAACAAGACTGTGCACCCAGCCTTCAAAGGTGTACAACAAGCGTGTCCACCCCAGGTGATTGGGGAGGCTGAATCACTGAGCCCTATAGGACACCTAGCACAGAAAGCCACTCTATCAACGCAGGGAAGCAGCCAAAATGCAGAGACAAAGACACAGGTCACAAATGACAGAAATGGAGGAAAGCAAACTACTGGATATAGAGTTCAGAACTACGGTTTTAAGATTTTTCAAGAATTCTCTAGGATCTGCCGATAAACTTAGTAATATTATACAGAGATCCAACAGCAGACTAGAGGTTTGCAATAATCGAGTCAAAGATTTGAAACATGAAAAAGCAAAAAGCACTCAACTGGAAGAGAAAAAAGAAAAAAGAATCCAGAAGTCTGAAGATAGTGTAAGGTGCATCTGGGACAACTTTAAGCATACCAACATCAGAATTATAGGGGTACCAGAAGAAGAGAGAGAGCTAGAGATTGAAAACCTATTTGAAGAAATAATAACAGAAAACTTCCCCTACCTGGTGAAAGAAATAGACTTACAAGTCCAGGAAGCACATAGAACCCCAAATAAAAGGAATCCAAGGAGGACCACACTAAGACACATCATAATTAAAATGCCAAGGGCAAAAGACTAAGAGAGAATATTAAAATCAGCAAGAGAAAAACAATTAGTTACCTACAAGGGAGTACCCATATGACTGTCAGCTGATTTCTCAACAGAAACCATGCAGGCCAGAAGGGAGTAGCAGGAAATATTCAAAGTGATGAATAGTAAGAACCTACAACCAGGATTACTCTACCCAGCAAGGCTCTCATGTAAAACTGATGGTCAGATAAAGAGCTTCACAGACAAGAAAAAGCTAAAGGAGTACATTACTACCAAACCAGGATTATTTGAAATGCTGAAGGGCATTCTTTAAGAAGAGGAAGAAGAAGAAAAAGGTAAAAATAAAAAGTATGAACAACAAAGTGACAACAAATGCATATCTATCAACAAGTGAATACAACAAGTCAATAGAAATATCTGATGAACAGAATAAACTGGTGAAGAGAATATAAGTAAGGGCATAGAAAGGGAATGGACTGACAATTATCAGGGGGAAGGGGACATGAGGGGTATGGG
>PVJC01055031.1:0-10321 GCA_004026665.1 Murina feae
GCCGCCTCTTACCCACTTCCCAGTGCCCTCCAACCCTGCCGCCTCTTTCCCACTCACGGGTCTTGGGTCCTGCGCTGTCCCGCCCTGCAGTCGCTCTGTGCACTCAGGAGGTCCCTCAGCCCGGCTTGTGCCCTCTCGCAGTCTGGGACCCCTCGGGGGATGCCCACCTGCTGGCGTGCCTGAACAGCCTGGGTGAGGGGCTTTAAGGCTGCCTACAGCTCCCATTGACCCAACGTCCCAGCAAGGCTGGCTGGAGGCAGGTTCTGGAGTTTTTTCTCCTATAATTGATACTGTTCCTTGAAGGCCTGGGGTTATCTTCTATAATTGATACACTGTTCCTTTAAGGCGGCTTTCTAACTAACGAAGCCTCCTCTGCCTCACCTCGCAGCGTCTATAATGAAACAATTGTTACTTTTACTGGTGAGGCCCGAGCTGCTCTTTCCTTCAGCTCCGGAGGATTCTATGATTGTTACATTGTTTCAAATGTTTCAAAGCTGTGTTTTCGCTAGAGGCAGTTTAATCGGAGCTGAGCTGAGGGGCGAAGCTTCACTTTCGCTCCTGCCGCAATGGAAAGGGCTGTTTACTCAGGTCCGTGAGTGGCAGCCGCCATGTTGGTTGGGCTAATTTGCATACAGCCGCTCTGATTGGATGGTGGGCGTGGCTTACCCTGTCTCGGAGAAACGGTTAATTTTAATATTTCGCTTTTATAGAGTAGATAAGAAAATAAAACATTCCCTGCACATTTAAGGCTTTTCTCCAGAGTGTACTCTCAGGTGTCTAACTATGCTAGGTTGGCAGCTAAAAGATTTCCCACAATCAGTACACTCATAAGGCTTTTCTCCAGTGTGAACTCTCTGGTGGTTAATGAGGTGAGACCTTTGACGGAAAACCTTTCCACAATCACTACACTCATAAGGCTTTTCTCCAGTGTGAACTCTCTTATGTTGAATGAGGTTAAACTTTTGTCTGAAACATTTCCCACATTTGTTACACTCATAATTCACTTCTCCAGAGCTGACACCCAGATGTTGAACAACTTTCTGATCGTTACTGGCAGTTTTTTAATATGCAACACACTGATGATGACTTTTCACACCAAGATATTCATGAGATACCTCACTGCCACTATGTGACTCCTCACTGTTAAGCGCGGCCTGGTGCTGGAGAATATCTGAGATGGCTGGCTTGTCTTTGCCAGCATTTTGAATGGTTGAAGGCACCCATGGTAAGTAGCAGCTGCACCAGTTCACAAACGTGGCCCTGTCCATATCTTCCTTCCAGGGCTTATCTCCTCTGGCATCCCATAGCTTCTGGAGATAGTTTGCACTGAAACAGGAGCCTTTCACAGATGCATCAAGGAAGAAGGCTTTCTGCTCAAAGTATTCTGCTTGTGACTCAGACAGGTGCAAAATATCTTTTAAAACCGAGAAGCACCGCTTACACAGGTAGGTCTTCTGGGTTGCTGGAGCTGTCTTCGAAGTCCCGACCTGTGACTCTCCTTCTACAGATACACTCTGCTCAGGAGGCACCACCTCCACATCCATTTTGTGCCAACAACCTAAAAACAGAGAAATAGTAAGGAACTGAATGTTGACATTGGTGACAGGGGAAGGCCCATTGCAAAAGTGTGTAACAATAATAGGTTGGTTCCATGCAATTGTCTGAAAATTAAGATGTGATGGAAGGATTAATAAGAGGATGTTATGAGGCTTTGGGGCTCTGAATATCACGAACAGAGAAGACCTCACCGGAAATTTGATACAAAGATGGTAAGCACCACATGGAAGAGAAGCAGGATCTCTACCTCATTCTTCTGCTAGCAGTGCTCAGTATGGCTTGTCTGCTGGTGACATTGACAAGATGTGCAGAAAGTCGGTTATGTCTTATTCCAGTAAAATTCAATAATCTTGTAGCTGGTGATTGAGGACCCTTAAGCCTGTATATGCACCTCATAACACAAGTGCAGGTTAATGTCTGAGAATACTGCAGAGAGAGCAGTGCAAAGCAGGTGATGCACAGAGGTGACAAAGATGAAATTAGTCAGATCCAGGAAGTCATAGATGAAATGACAAGTCAGCAAAGTGTCAAGTACGATAAAGAAAAGGTAGAAATGAGGTGTTACAGTTGCACTTTCACCTAACATTGTTGGAAATGAGCAGGTTACTGGTATGATCTGTACACAGCTCTTATGTGATCTCTCTCATCATCTTCCACTCAACAGGGCCAGGCCTCCTCTGGGACCACCTTGCATATTCACCCTGTTTAAGAACCAGGGTTCTCCCTGTGCCTCTACTATACAGATTTGTATAAGGTAAATATTCTGGGTATTAGTGATAGACATCAGAGGTGAGCAGCCTGCACTGGTCCAGAGCAATTCGGCTTGCAGTAGTATTCAGGGAAGGGACTATTACAAACAACAACTGAAGGAGGGTCTTGCAGGAAAAGACCAGGGTTCCTGTAAGTAAAGAACATAACCTGGCATAGACAGTCACAAGGAAACTTTAGACAGAGGAAGGAGGTCACAGTGGAAGCCATGGATGTGGACATAGTCACCCTCTCAGGGAAGAAGAGCAAGGGGGGGAGGGCATTAAGTTGTTTGACTCCCAGACACTTCCTGCACAGTTTGAGGCAACTGGTTTTAGGGATGTTAGTGCCGTTCATTGCTCAGGACTCTCCACGCAGCTTAGCACTGGCATCCACAACACATTTGACAAGACAGTGGAGGAAATCAGCAGAGTCCATGGTGTGGCTGTGGGAGAGAGAAAGCTACATCTGGAGAATAAAGGAAGAGAGGACATCACTTTAGGACACCGGGAGACATGGGACGGTCTTACCTACAGATGATACAAGTGCAAAAACTTCCAGCATCACATCGCAGAAAAGAAGTCTCTGAGCCTTATCAAGGAGCTCCCACTCCTCTGGAAAGAAGGCAATGGCCACGTCCTCAAAGTCCAAATCCTGTCATAATAGGGACAGTTCAGTCTGTGATCAGCTTCTCTCCTAGGATTTTACATTGGTCACACTGCCCACCCTAGACATCCATCGCTCCTACTGCTCTCCCATCAGAGAAGATACCAGGCCTGGGTCCCACCAACATCACTCTCTCCTTATATTCCTACTGATACTGTGTCTTCCCACACCAACGAAGGCTGCTGAGCAAGTAGTTATACCTGAGAGCTGGAACCCACATGCAGGCCACACCGCCTCTTGTCAATACAATGGATGTGACCAACAGAGTGTAGGTAGAAATGCTGTTCACAAACAGAGTTGAGTGATTTGAACTGGGCTTGTCAGGCAATACTTTTGTAGTCCCCCCAAAACACCGAGAACATGGCATCACACTTCCGCTTCTGACCCTAATCCTAGGAAGCTGAGCCATCACTTTTAACTACATGCTACACATACTTCTTTGAACCACACTTCTCTTCTGTATCTTCCTCCTCAGAGGCACAACTTCAAAGGTTACGCCAATATGCCAGAAAAAGGATGGGGGTTGTTTCCTAATCATCTTCTTTTCCAAAACTCTAACTCTGCACCTCTGTAATGTGTGTCTCTCTTCCCCTTTTCCCTTCCTCATGCCAGTGGAGATTTTCAAGCCAGGTGACACTGATGTATGCTCTCTCATTCCTATTGATCACGGTGTCAGCTCTCTACAACAAATGGCATGTAGACACATGTATGGCAACTAAGCTCTAGACCTGGCATTTAGCACAATACCCCTCTTTTCAGCTATTACCCTAAAATTCCCCATATCATGTCATCTAGCTATCACCAGCAATGCACTCACCCTTCATTCGTTCTAATGTCAATGTCAGGTCCCTATGTCCATGAATGCACACTCCATCTGCACATGCACATCACTCTCTCTACCACACCTCCCTCACCGCTGCACTCCCACAGCCCCAGCCCCCATAGTCATCTCCTTGGCCTCTTACTCATTACTCAGCAAGTGTGTCCAGCGAGTTCTTGGCATGTTCTAACAGGATGAAGTACTACCACAATTCTGACCTTCCATACTCATGGAAACATCCTTGAATACTGCTAACAAGGCCTCCCTCCTTGATGGTTTTTTCATTCAACCTCACCTATTGAGGATCATATCAGATCTCATATCCAGAGGCTATCTCCTTTGGTGCTGCATTTGATGTCTCTTCATTAGTGACAGTATTTATTCCTCCACTTAACTGTCATCCAGGTCCCAACATGAGTGGCCTTCTACTCCATGCCAAGTGACTCTCACAAATGATCACTCATACCTCTAAGCTAACCCATCAGACTGACAGCAACACTCCAGGACACATCAAAGGTCACAGCAAAATTCTGGTGGGTGTATGGAGAATAAATACCTATTAGCCCATCTCATCTTACGATTACTCTTTGGCCTTCAGTTCATCTTTTGGGCGCCTTGGCCACTGCCAAATTATAATATCTCTCCCACCCTCTAGCTGGCCACTTCCGTGTCTATTATGTGCTGTGACACCTGACTCCCACCAACTGGGACCCAAGCAGGAAATCCAGTCCTCAGAGTGACACTCTCCTTCCTAAGCTACCATTATCATCGTGAAATGATTCTGCATTTTAAAGTCATCTACAGCCCAGGTTGGTGTGGCTCAGTTGGCTGACCATTGACCCATTCACTGAGAGGTCACTGGTTGGAGTAAGCCCTGGTCAGTTCACTTGCCTGGGTTTACCTGCTCAATTTCCATTAGGGGGCATGCAGGAGGCAATCGATTCTTGGATCCTGCTCATGGATGTTTCTCTCTCTCTCTTTCTCTGCCTTCCTGTCTATCTCTAAATAAATTAACAACATATTTTTTAGAAAAAGGTGATCTATACCTCCACTCTGGTCCATACACTCTCCACTACCTTTTTAAGAAATCTGCTTCCTGAATTTCTCCTCAGAGTTCTAGTCTCTGGTGAAATACCCTCAGTACTCTGCTACACCCTAACAGCCTAAAAAATAAAGTTTTTGTATCTCCAACGAACATTGTTCTACCTATACATTTACCCATCTCAGTTGATGATGCTTTCATACTTCCAGCTGCTAAATCCATGACATCCCAACATCCCTGACTCTTACCTCTCTCTCTCCAGACCTCAACATTAGAAATCTAAGTGGCCACACATAAAACACTAATCCAGAATCTAACTGCTTCTTCCATCTCCACAGCCACCCTCCTGGGCCAGTTACCATCACACGAGCATGACTATCTCAACAGCTTATTTCCTAGCCACTCTACCACCTCCCTCACACCCATATTATTCCTCATGCTGCAGCCACAGGAAGTCTAATGAGACCTGGGTCAGATCACCTGCTTCCACTCCTCTATATCCCTCATTGCTCCCCTCACCTGCAGCTCAGATACCCAAGTAGTCACAACATTTGACTGGACCTGACTCCTGTCCCATTGTTAGCAGTTCCTCTGTAAGAAAAATAAATGGACAATTGCTGGTCCTGAATTAGTTCAGCCTTCACTCCAAGCATTTGCACATTCTGGAACCCAGCCTGGAAGGACCTATTACAACCAATTTCTCCGAATTCCTTGCCAAAATCAGGGACCACTTAGGTAACCCTAAACCTGGACGCAAGATTCTGGGCTTGGTGTCTCTTCACGTTCCCCAGATCCAAGGACTGGACGAGTGGTTGGACAGTATAGGACATCACTATCTCAGAGGCTACAAGAGTGTGAGGCTGTGAAATACTAGATCTTAGCCAAAAGGCCGAGAAGCGATGTGAGGCTGTGAAATAAGCTCCACAAACCAGTATGCCTAAGGCTCCAGGCATCCTCAAACTATGGCCCGCGGGCCATATACCTGGTGTTTTTGCCGCCAGTGCCTGTCCTGCTTAAAATAAGATATGTGCAGAGTGCATAGGGATTTGTTCATAGTTTATTTTTTTTTAAACTATAGTCTGGCCCTCCAACGGTCTGAAGGACAGTGAACTGGCCCCCTGTTTAAAAAGTTTGAGGACCCCTGGCTAAGCGATTGTGTATTTGCAGGAATCTGTGCGAAGGGAAAAGGCTGTTGAGAGCCTGGAAACCACTTCCTGGATCCATAGACTCAGGCTGCTCCTTCCCCTGGCCCAGCCTGGGGGCCAGGTGACCTAGAGATGACTGCATTACCTCAGGCCTCAGGCCTCAGTGCACACTCTTGACAAGTTCACTATGTTCCAAAGGACTTCACTTTCCTGTCCCCAGTGGCTACCCTCTCTCTCCTGTGTGTTCTTCCTCTGAGCGCTTTTGGGGAAGTTTAGAACCCGCCTCAGACAATGGCCCTCTTTTGTTCACAGCTCCGGACAGTCTCAGCTTCCTGAGAGAGAAAGGAAAACTTCTCGCACAAAGCTTTGCCTCAACTTCTCTATTGCCTTTAGGCACGACACAGGCCCAGGATTCCCAGATCCCTCCAGCTCAGCCACACCAACCAAAACCTTACACAGTGGCATTAGAGCCTCTCCCTCTCTTTCACCATGTCCCACTGTAAGCCACCCATGAGCGACTCACTGTTTTGGTCAATGCGACCTGGACTGCAGGGCCTGACAGGTGCCCACACCCCAGGCTGGAGGATAAATGGTGAGGCCTAGTTGAAGTCTGTAAGAAGGACGGAGCCTCGGAGACACAGGAGCCTCAATCCTGCCTGTTGCTTATGAAGCCTCAGACACACCGCTGCTCAGTGGGGACATTGCACCTGATGCCTCGTCCTAATCAGGACTCTGAGCACCGAAGCATCTGCCTCTGATTACAGAACAAGGAGGTGAAAATGACCACCAGGAGAAAGACAAGGAAGTCACGTCTAAACCAATGAGACCCGGAATAATGCGCTGGTCCTGGGCTTTCATTGGCTAAACCCACTTCATTAGGCGCATTGCCCTTTGGGTAATGTACTTATCCAGGCCCCACAGGTGGCATTAGGATCTGAGTCACTCACTGATCACTGCATATATTCCTGTTGGGGTGCCCACCTGGTGTTGGGAAATAACAGCTTTAGGTTTTGGGGACTGGGCACGGGTTTCTGGGAAGTGTTGTCTGCAACTGATCTCTTGTTTTGAGATATTATTTCAGATTCTGTGAAACTGAGAACCCTCACTGAGGTCAAAAGTATTATTTCAATATTCCTGAAGAGTGCAAATCTAAATGGATATATAATTTTTAAGGTATTTTTTTAATTTGACTTTTAGAGAGAGGAAATGAGAGGGAAAGAGAGAAACATCGGTTAGCTGCCTCCTGCACACCCTCCACCCACCTCCTGGGAATCCATCCAGGAAATCTGGGTTGTGCTCTCACCAATAATCAAACTGGCAACCTTTGTGTGCATGGGAAGATGCTCAACAAACTGAGCCACTCTACTGGGCTGATTTTGTATGTTGAACATAAAATATCACATTATTAAAAGGAAAAGCAGGCTAGGACAAAATATATGTAATCTCATCTTATTAATAAAAACAAACTTGAAAGGAAACATAGTCCAAGTTCACATTTTGCATTGTCACAATGTTTGTAATCAGTATGCGTTGTGAAGCTATGGAGCTAAGAGTTACTGAAGGTTTACTACATGTGCCAGGCTCTCGATTCAGTGCTTTACATGCATTATTATTTCATTTACCCCTGCCTGCCACCTGAGGTCATTTAACCATTTGTTTTACAGAGAGGAAATCCAGGCTCAGAGACTCAATGTAAATTGCCTGATGTGTCTCCAATAACCGAGTTCTGGCTTCTAATGTGAGGCTCTGCTGCCTCCTAGAACTTAGAATAGGGGATGCATAGCCATTAGGATGGACAGATGTTATTGTGCATGGGGCCACAACATGAGTAACAAAGAAACAGAATTTCCAGAGGATGAGGCCCAGAAATCAGGATTTTAAAAAGATTCCCAGGTGATTCTAATGTGCAGCCAAGGTTGAGAACTACTGCTTTAGTGGCTTAAGATATAGAAGGTGTCTTTCTTGTTCATAACACGTGCCCATCCTCATTCTCCTTGGAGCAGTTAAAGGAAAAGCCACCATGCAGATACCTGCTAGGCATTGTCAGAGATGGACAGAGGGGGTGGCCATGCTCACCAGTTCCAGGCTTTTCTGTTAGAGGGGCCAGTCTTCCCTTCCACCACATTTCATTGGTCAAAGCACATAACAGGATTGCAACCAGCTTCAGGGGGTCAGAAGGAAAACCTGGCGTATTCAGTGGTCCCATTAACTCAACCACTTTGAGGGCTGTGCAGGGGCAAAGGAGAGGAGTGGGGAATGGCAGGAAATGACAGTGGAAACCGGTCAAGACGGTTTGCTTTCTCTCCATCCTCATGGACTTTGTCACCAAGCTTCCCAAAGCCTTCACTGGCAAGATTCAAAGGAGTGAACTTCAGTGAGAGGAGTTTGGTCAGATGTCATTGGCAGCAAACTCAACCCACTTCTGAGTGTGACCTTGTGTAAATAAATCCCTGAGGGCCTCAGTCCACCCACTATTTGGAGGTGAAGATGCACATGTTAGGAGAGTTGATTGGGTACAGGAGTGCAAGCCCTCCAGCATCTATGTTCTCCTAAGTCAACATTCAGTCACTACCTTGTCTCCAAGTCTCTGTGCCTTTTCCATTGCCCAGGTGAGTGCTCTAGCAGGTGGGGCTGATGGTAAGAGTGCTGACAGTAACACCAATGCTGATCCTGGGTTTCCATTCATTTTATGAACCTCTGCGAAATGCAGTCCCTCCATCTTTCTTCTCATCCCCATTGGAGAGAGAACTGTGTTTCATTCTCCCTCATGGCACCAGTATTTTCATGTGGCCATGCACTCCCAGTAGATGACCAGGTCACAGAGATCAGAAAGTGATGCTCTGAGCAGCCCCAGACACTTTCCTCTATTAGGTGTCAGCCTAGTTTTCTCATGGGCAATGGTGTTACCTGCTCTCCAGGGTCCGAGATTCCCACAGGACTCTGTCCGCCCTCTCTTGTGGTATCCAGTATCTCACTTTTAGGGGGGACTTGGAGCCTAGGATTCTTCTCCCTCAGGTTTCCTCCATATGTACCCTACCTCTTATTCTTTTCCAGGAATCCTGGATCTTCCACCTCCTCACAGAAGGTGGAAGATCCTCCCCAAAAACACACCCTCCACACTCTACAACTCCTTTCTGCCCTCTGAGCCTTCCACAATTCCTCACCTTTGCTTAGCAAGACCCTTTACTTCATCCATCCCTGGGGCCTGAGATGGGTTCCCCTTGGGGACAACCTAGGTTTGGATGAGCAGGGGTAGAAGGAGCTCTGCCTGAAGTGTGGGTGAATATATTTTCCTCTCCCTCATCCCTCAGGAGATCGTCTATGCAGCTGCCTGTTGTTGGGGTGCATAGACACCCAAACTCGCAGGGAAACAACAAATACAACAGGCACAGAAACACACAGGTACAGAACACCCCCAGCCTCAGCTGGGCACTCAGGTGTAGGGCTTATGTCCAGGCTCACAGACACCTACATTGTGGACACGTGCGACACCTTGAGTGGAACACACAGACACACAAACATACAGACACACATACCTTGGGCCACCCAGTCAGTATGGGTCATACCCCCATACACAAGGGATATTTCCTATTTTCTTATTTCCAATTTCTGCTTTTAACTTTGTAGACATACTGGAGACTTTCTTTATCTCTTCACATATAGTTATTTCATGTATGAAAGGGTACAGACCTGTACAGTTCTTTCTTAACACCTTTGCTTTATTAGTAACTTTCTCCAAGTAAGGGAGTCTGACTCTTTTTTGCTTCTTTCCATCCCCTTCCTCACCCCCTTTCAAAGCCCCACATGTACAGCCCACATATCTTAAGTGGGAGATGTTTTCTTATGACTTATCCTATGTTTAAAGCCTGTTGTTCAGCTTTCCACCACTAGGTGCCTGATTGTCAAGCTGTATCTATTGATTTCCAATCCCACGGAAGAACATTCTGAGAGTCTGACTCAGATGGCAGTAAAACTGCATGTATACTAGTAAATTAAAGAATTGAATTGTTAGTGCAATTTTGGTCAAGGTATTCTCTGAAACTATTGGGAATTTTCATAGGAATTTATAATTTGAAAATTACCTTCTAAGACCTAATGGAACCACTTTTCTTTTAATCTTAACCCAATAATATGCTTATTTATTTGAGAGAGAGAGAGAGAGAGAGAGAGAGAGAGAGAATATCCTCAATGTGAGAAACATCAACCTCTTGCCTCCCGTATGCACCCTGACTGGGAATTGAACCCCCAACCTAGGTATGTGTCCTGACAGGGAATCAAACCCACAACCTCTCAGTGAATGGAATGATGCTCCAGCCAACTGAAGCACAGCAGCCAAGGCATGGA
>PVJC01055032.1:0-10318 GCA_004026665.1 Murina feae
CTTTTTGCTTCATTATGCCTTTTTGGTGAACAAAACTAATTTGTGAAACAGAGTAAAATTAAGCAAAACAAGCAAATGGCTCTTCATAAGAAATCTCTGATTAAGAATCAGGTTATGCCACACCTCAAAAAATAAACCCTCTGTCTTTTGAGAATACTGACATAACTTAAAAACAATGTGAGGAACCAGCAAGACAAAGGTAAATTTGGCATTAACACCTGAAAAACAACTGAAATAAACACAACTATTCATTATCAAGCCTTTTTCATTTAACTCCAAAAGCTCTGGCCATAAAGAGGTTCATTTAGCTAGGTGAATTTACGAGAGCCAACTTACGAAGGAAAAATCTTGGGTTGACATCTGAGTTAATTATTAACTCCTTTGAAAACAATTGAAATAGTATTAACCCTTTAAAATAAATTTTATTCCTGATGATATAATATAAGCTTATTATAGAAAATAAAAGTAGTAACAAATCCTTACCAATAAAATCATCATCTAGAATGAACAAATATTGCGATATGTCTTCTAGTTCTGTGTATATGCATAGATGGTTAGGGAAGGAGGGAACACCAAACTATATTGCATGAAATTAGAACTATACTATTTACCATTTTCAATCAACATTTTATTTTCCTGTATTTAATATTTTTCCTGTCCTAGCCAGGTAGTTCAGTTGGTTAGAGCATCATTCCCATACACCAAGGTTGAGAGTTTGATCTCGTCAGAGCACATACAAGAAGCAACCAATGAATGCATAAATAAGTGGAACAACAAATTCGTGTTTTTCTCTCCTCCCTCCCCCTTCTGCTCTTTCTCTAAAATAAAAATAAAAATAATTAAAAAAAATTTTTAAAGGACATTTAATAGCCACAACACATTGTGAACTCCTGAAATTTGTTTTATTATTTGACAAGTAACGGTTAAAAATTCTTTTTTATGTCTTTTTAGGAACTAAAACGTATCACACTGAAATAAAAAATATTCAGTAAAATGCCAAGTGTCTTAAACTCTCTACAAAGTACAAAAGAGCGTATTTAGTATGTTACCTCTGTGTACGAAATGGAAAGAAAGCACATATCTCTTTATGGCTACAAAAAAAATGCACAGGTAGGATAACATAGAAAACAATAAACCTGGTTACCTGTAGAAGTAATAGAAAGGCTTGTTAAAAAGTGGGAATACTTCATGGAGTACATCTTATTACATAGATTTGACTCTTAAAAATGTTAACAATCTACATTTTTTAAAAATTAAAACAAGAATGGGAAAGAGGGAAAAATCTAAAATTAAAAGCATACTAATTCAATCATTTTTGAAATGAATACTTTAACCCACTGAAGGGGAAAAAGAAAACTAATGTGCCTGGCCAGTGTGGCTCAGTTGTGGCTTGAGCATCACCCCATGCACCAAGAGGTCACCTGTTTGATTCCAGGTCATGCTATATGCCTAGGTTTGGGACCTGATCCCCAGTAAGGAGCATGAATGAGCCAACTGATATTTCTATCTGTTCCTCTCTAAAATCAATAAAAACATTTTTAAAAACCAGCCCTAATGCAAGTTAGTTATAAAACCATTATTTGATTTATATACCCTCAATTTAGGGGTAGATAGGAGAGAGGGAAGAGCTACAAACAAATTCTTATCTTTTTTAGTTGTGTTTTTTTGTTTTGTTTGGGTGAGATTTGGTGGGGTGTTTTTGCTTTTGTTTTTTTTTTTTGTAGTGGTATAGGTAAAATAATTCTGAAGTTACTTTAGATACAAGATTGAACAAGTTAATATTTTGATAGTGGTGAGAGCCATGGTTCTCACCGTGGAAGACAAAATATATAGATATAAAATAGAAGCAAGTAAGAAAGAATGGGATAGCAGCAAATTATAAACCGTATAAACCACTAAGAAAACCAGAGGTTCTTAACTCCATACCAACAGAGCAATGTATTTGTAGGGAGACTGCTTAGATGGAGAATCATCATTTTCATAACCATCAAAATAAAGATTGGTTTAGGCAAGAATTATCTGTGCATGTTAAGTCCAGAGTGAAATTTTAATGAAGAGTAGAACAGTTGCATAATTCTAAAATGTCTTTCCACAGGGCAGTTAATTCAAGAAGGTGGGGGGAGAAATCAAACACTTTGATATTCTTCAAAAATGTCAATTTCACAGATAAAGGTTATGGAAATATTCCAGAGTAAAGAAGATTAAAGAGACGTGACAATTATTTAATCCTAGACTGATCCTGTACTGGGGGGTGGGGGGTGGGAGGGAGAGAACAGAAACTGATATAAAGTGCACTATTGGGTCAATTAACAAAATCAGAATATGGTAAATTAATAGAGTTTTATTAACATTAAATTTATGGAGACAGTAACTATACTATGATTAGGAAAGAAAATATTCTGTTGTTAAAAAATAAACTAGAGGAGCACAATGTAGGCGACTTCTCTCAAAAGTTCAGAGGGAGGGGTAGATATGTGTGTGCGCGCGCACATGCAGGCAGTGTGTGAAGGATGATGGAAGAAAAAGATCAAAACCTACAGGGAATTCCTGTGAGTCAGGACTTTACTTCATTCAAAAATAGTTAATGGCCCGAAGTTTTAAATCCAACACTAAACTATCTAACTTCTTAGTTACATACTAGTGGCCTGGTGCATGAAATTTGTGCACACTAAAAGGGATTAATTAGAGGAAATATTTTAATATTGCTATTTGCCCTTTCTCTATAATAAAAGTGTCAGAGATGTAAGAAAATTAGTAAAATGTGTATGAAAATCTCCTTCCAGTCAGAGTCTAAGGCACACCGAATGCTGCGGGACCCAGAGTCAAGTCACTGCTGACCCACAGGCACCTTGAAATCATGTGAGACCCAGACCTGGCCGGCCCCACCCACTTCAAGCCCTGGGGCCAGTGCTGGAGGCAGGTATGCGAGTCTCATGTCCCCAGGCTGGCACCAGGCAGGTGATGGGATGCTGCAAGTCCCCGCCCACCCACGCCTCTGTGCACACAGCTTCCTGCTGATTGGTCATTACATGTGAGGGTGTCGTGACCATAAACATATTAGCTCTTTATTATATAGACTAGAGGCCCAGTGTACGAAATTCATGCACGGCGGGTGGAGGATCCCTCAGCCTGGCCTGCACCCTCTCCAATCCAGGTCCATTGGCTCCTAACCGCTCGCCTGCCTGATCGCCCCTAACCCCTCTACCTGCCTGCCTGATCACCCCTAACCACCCAGGATTCCCTCCTCCAGCGGGTCGCAGGCACCCAAGACCCAGGCTTCCCTCCCTCTGGCTGGCCGCAGGCACCCAGGACCCAGGCTGACCACAGGCACAGGGGACCTTGGGTGGGCAACTTTGCCTGGGCCACAGCTCCAGGCGCCTGGGACTGCAGAGCAGGCAGCTAGTCCCCCTCCTGGGGCGCAGGCGCTGGTGCCTGCGACTGTGGGTCAGGCGACTTGTCCTCCCCCAGGCCGCAGACTCCCCATTCCTCTCTCGCAAGCTCATCTATGCTTGGCTGGTCACCATTCCTCTCTCCCCAGTGTTGAGTGTCTGAGCAGTTCTGGTGCGAGGACCATTTGCATATTTGCTCTTTATTATATAGGATTATTATATAGAATGATATACTAAGTCAAAAAAAATGACTAGAGTATAAGTAAATATGGCAGTAGAAAGAATTGATGTTCTTTACCAATATGGTAAAGAACATCAGCCTTAAGCAAATATCTGGATTTGGCCCTTCCCCCCCCACTCCCTGCATCATGCTCACTCCCTAACTATTGACTGTTAGTCAGCCCATTATGCAATGCATAATAATCTGATTTTGGGGAAATTTCCAATGATCTGAAGACACCCGCCCTGTAGGAGGGGTGCCACTGAATGACTTCATGCAAAAGTGGTGAACTCCCATAAATAAAATTTAACACTAATGTAGCACAGTATTTTTAAAGAACATAGACCCTAGATTCAGTGTTTTAATTCTGGTCCTGTTGCTTGCTAAAAATGTCACCTCAAGCAAATTAGTTAACCCAAGCCTCAGTTTGATCATGTGAAAAATGGGAATAAAAACAATACCCACTTAAGAATGTTGATGTGAAGAATAATTAAAACTATACTTCCTGATATACCATAGGTGCTCAAAACATGTTAAACAGTAAACATGTTTATTTAAGAAGCAGGTAGGAATTTGTTCCTATTAAGACTCAGATAATTTTTGAAATTTCCAACATGGTAGTAGAAACAAACACATTTATACACACGTCTGGTAAATGAGACACACTGGGAAATTTGAGTACTGATTGATTACCTAACATTAAGGAATTATTATTTTAGGCGTGTTAAGCATGTTTTTTTCTAAATATTTAGAAGAAAACTTCTGACCTATAAATTTATGAATGATATGGAATCTGCTTTAAAAAAATAAGATGGAGAGTAGAAACAAGATTGACCATTAGCTTATGATTTTTAATGCTGGATGACAGGTATATGGGTAGTGAATCACTGTATTATGCTTTAGTATATGTTTAGAATTTTTCCATAATGAAATGTTTTTTTAAGTAAAAAAATTCAAAACAAAAGTTGGAAATATTTGCTCATTAGCAGGGACAATAGGGCAATTAGTTTAAAGTTTAAGAAAATGAAGACAGCAGAAATGAGGCAGGAAAAAAGTATAAAAGCTTTAACAAGACTGGAACAATATACATATTTTGGTATGTAAAGGGTTCAAGAGTTAAAAAATAACCCAAAATGTAGGTACCCAAAGGTCACCACTAAGAAAATATCAAAATATATGGACCTTAAAACTTTCTATGTTCCCCAAACCTTTTCTTTCAAAACGTCTTAGAGTAACCCTCACTCATCTCTGCAGCTTTGCTTTATTTCTAACACCTCGCCTTTTCCTTACCGTCTTCCTTTTCATTATTCTCTTTTCATCTTCCATATGTTTACCTCCCATTTTAATTTTCAACCGCAAATTCAGATCCCAGGACATAAAACTGAAGCAATGAGAGAGCCAGTCAAGTTGGATACAGAGAGGTGCTTACCAGCATTCCACAAATAAAAAACTACTTTCTGTTTTGGAGGACTTCTACACCACATTTCAACACCCAATAGCTCGTTTTTACACAAAACAGCCCAAAGTATGTTCCCAGGCACCCATACTGGAAACACTGTGTCTTAGTATGTACAGCATTTTACTAAGAATTTGGAAAGATTTATTCAAACCTTCACCAATATGCACTTTGTTACAGTAGAAGTAGAATTTGGACTCCAATAGTCTGTCCTGTGTTCTTATCCTGCCTCTGCAACTACCAGCTGAGTTCATTCACTCTAATTGTGAGCATCTACTACATACCAGACACTGGGGCAGATACCAAGGTGAGCATAACATTCAAATAAATGGTTACACTGTTCTGCTAAGTGCTCCAACGTTTTATCAATTTAACCTAAATTCCTTAAGCCCCTGTTTTTTTAATTAAAAGGGAGTACCCACACGTTGCAATTTTGTATTAAAAGACGCTGAAAATCTGTAATAAAAGTAACAGCTGACATTTATTCAACAGCTCCTACATACCAGGATTAGGAGCTTTCCAGTACACTGTCTCAATCCTGACAACAATGCCAAGTAGGTAGTAGTAATCACCATTTTGCAGAGAAGGAAATAGAAATTCAGAAATACTAAAATAACTCACCCACAATCTCACACATATAGTAAGAGGAGAAACAGGGATTTGAATCCAGATCTTCTGATTCCAAAGCCTATTCTCTCTCCACTAAACTATTTCTCTCGTTTTCTTTCACAACATGAAAACAAAATTTCCAGAGATCACCTTCGTAAGCGCACGGAAAAGAAAAAGCTTTGGGAGAGCCATGAAATACAAAGTCACCACCAATCATAAGAAGTGTGTTGTTTTTTTTAACCAAATTATCTGATATATATACAGCCTCCATAATGAAAGGTGGCATGCAAGAGATTGGAAAACTATTAATAACCAATATTCAAAGTAATAGACATGTGACATAAATAACTAGTTAATACAAATGCGTATGAAATTTTGTGATTTCTTCCCACTGTTCTATCTTTACCCTTCCTTACTTAAACACGAACCACCACGGAGGAAATGGCCCAGCTCAGTGTAATGTATTACCATGCTGAGCCCGTATAAAAGCATTTAAAAGTGCCTATTACCGTGTATGAAAACACAAAATAAAGCGTCATGAAATGCTGTCAAATCTTTCAAAATGCAACATAAGTCCACTAAGTGTTGCATCACATCCACAAAATTTAAAGCTATGCTGAGAAATAATGTAAATTATGCGTTTATTTTTTCTGTATAAACTTCATAATTAATCTTTTTTAAAAAACATTTTTTCCCGTTAATCAACTTGAACGGCAAATTTGAACCAGCGTTAAAAAAAAAAAAAAATAGAGCAAAATCACATACAGGAAAAAAAGCAACCTTTTTTTGTGTGTGCACAATTCCAAAGCTCGTTAGCAAAAGAATTTGAACCAACATAAATCGCCGGATCCTGCCGACGAATTTTTCTTCAGACCTCCCTCCGATTACAACGGCGTGTCCCCCCAGAATGCTGCCCAACAGGGAAACGGAAGCTCAACAAAAATGCGCTGGGTGCCGCCTACGTTGCCTAATCCGACGGAAGATGTTGCAGGAATGTGTCTCCTCGGACAACAAAAGGTAAGTTTCACACGTCCTCCAGGAGCCCCCCGTGGGGTCACATCGGCCCCCCACCTCTAACAGGAGCGGTCACCCACAAATAAAGCACCAAGGAGCCGCGGTCCACACCCTCCCGTGGGATGTGCAGAGAGACGGCAGGGCCGCGCACGCGCCCCCGCCCCCCGCGCCCCGCGGCTCGGCTTCCGCACCGGCACGAGGCAGACGCCTCCGGGCCCCGCCGCCTCCCGACTCCCGCAGCCCCAGCCCAGCCCGGACCACGCTCCTCTCCACGCTCCTCGCACAGCGTCGCGGGCCCCGAGGCTCAGCCCCGCCGCCGCCGCTCCGCAGGCCCAGCGGGAACGCTCATCCCTCCGCGGGGGGGAGGGGGGGTCGCCGCCGCTCGCTCGGCCTGTCAGGCTCGGCGCCCATGGGGAAGGGGCCGCCTCGGCCTTGCCCAAGGGCTGTCTCCCGTTCCTCCGCCCAGTGCCACGGCGCCAGGCGGCTCTTTCGGAAGCACGGCCCTAGCACGGGTGCCCAGCTCCGGGGCGGCGAGCTGAGCCGGCGCGGTTAGCAGGGTTGCCGAACTCCCCTCCCCAGCCCCGGGGTCCCCCGGCCTCCTCCCGCCCCCGCCGTCTGCTCGCCGCCATTTTGTGCGCAGCCGCTGCGACACATACAATAGTCGGCCAGGACCTCCGAGGACAGGCCCGGGACCCCGACGCTCTGCGCTCCCGCCTTCCAACCCCCGAGGCCCCGCACGGCCGCGGTCCTACCTATGCCTAACCGACTACCAGCGGATCCCATTTGCGCCCCACAGTTTAGCACTCAGCCTCCAGTCCCGACGCCGACGGAGCCGCCGCCTCCACAGCACTGCACGCATGCGCGCCCACACGGCCTCGGCGCTCCTGCCCGGCGCCCGGCGCCTGCGCACAGCCGCCTGCGCGCAGCCCGCACCACGCTCGCCCGGAGGCAGGAAGAGGCGCTCGGCTCCAGAAGGGGTCGCTCTTGCGTCGGCTCGGGCCTCTTGAAAACTAAAGCACCTGCCTGTGTCAGTGCCTGGGCCTGTTCTGCGGCCGTCCTGCCGTCCTCCTGCCGTCCTCCTGTCCTGCCGTCCTCTTACCGTCCGGGCGGCCGGGCATCTCTAACCTGTACTGTCTCACCTCTGCCGCCCTCTCCCTGGACTGCTGCTGCCTTCCATAACACATTAGATGACATTCACCTGGCACTGGATGTCAGGCTTCACCTGGGGAAGACTTCCCCTGCCTTTGGCCTTGCCCCTTGTGCTCTGCTTGGGTTGGTGTGTTTTTGCATCCCTACAGCACACAGCTGAGCCACTCAAAATGTCAGGAAATTAGAATCCAATGAAAACTTAATCAGCGAAGAGTACCACTCTCAAAGTCCTTTCATATGCCACTTCGCAATAAAAATGTGTGTGGTAGATATTTTCAACCCGTATTTTACTGACGGATAACCCTGGCTTGCAAGAATCTGAGTCATTTCTCAAGCTCACTCTACTTACCACTTCAACGTAAAATCAGTCATGGGGCAAAGTCTGGGGAAACTCGCAAGCCCTGCCTTAGGAACAGCAAACAAAATACCACCTGCCCTGAGTCTCCTGCATCAGTTTTACCTGGCACACAAGCTGATGTATTTCTTTTATTCAAAAGGCTGAAAAGTCCTTTATAAAATGTATTTTATCGGATTTTCCTTTCAAACTAAAAATCCTGCCTAAGGTAACAAGCCAAAAACAACACAGAAAAAAACAGCAAGGCCTCCCAAAACTCCAAATAACCAATATTAAAGTTTGATGTGTTTCCATCCATATATTTCTTCCTATTCATACAAATATAAACAAACAGGCTATCTATAAATACTGGGAAATATTCTTTTTTCCAAAAATGCACATGCTAGGCTGCATTTACTTTTCTGATCACAGGTGTTTCTCCACATAAACTACACATCCTCTCTTCTTAAAATTGTGGCATAAGTCCAGCTGGCGTTGCTCAGTGGTTGAGCTTCAAGCAACCTATGAACCAAGAGGTCACAATCCGATTGCCAGTTAAGGGGTGTGCAGGACACAGCCAACCAATGATTTTTCTCTCATCATTAATGCTTATGTCTCTCTCTCCCTCTCTTCCTCTTTGAAATCAATACAAATATATTTAAAAAATAAAACGTAAAATAAAAAAATTGGGGCATAATATGCATAGTATGGCTCCATCAATTATTCAACCTGTACTGAACACTGAAGTTTTGAGTAGTTTTTATACTACAAACATTGCTATATACAAACAGCCTTATGAACTGGTATTTTTTATTTCTAAAGTCTAGAATTCTAATAGTGAGTTTGATTAAAAGACATATAATGTAGCCCTGGCCAGTTTGGCTCAGAAGATAGAGGGTGGACCTGCAGACTGAAGGGTCCCAGGTTCAATTTTGGTCAAGGGCATATGCCTGGGTTGCAGGCCCCATACCCAGTAAGGGCATGCAGAAGGAAGCCAATCAATGAGATTCTCATTATCGATGTTGCTCTCTCTCTCTCTCCCTTCCTTTCTGAAATCAATAAAAATATATTTAATTAATAAATAAAAGACATATATGTATGTAAATTTAATAGATATCATTGGAATCGTTTCCAAAGAGTTTATACTGTACAAATTCCACTAAATATATAGGAGAATGACGATTTTTCCACACCATCTCTTCTTTCTGTGAAATAAATATTATTGGACTTGACTAGTTTTTTCTTTTGGCCTGTTCTTTAAAGTTTGATAGAATTCACCTCTGAAATATTTCCTCTGTTGCTTTTTCTAGGGGCTGCTTTTGAACAACTTTCTCTGGATATTTTATGATATTTAATTTGATTAGAATTTCTCTTTCTCCTCCACAATCATTTTTGTAATATATATTCTCCTAAAAAAGCATCCACATCATTTAAACTTTCATTTCTGTAGAGATGGGCAAAATAACCTCTTAAATTCCTTTCATTTCCTTTATGTTGCCCCCTAACAAGGCTTTGTTTATTTCTATGGCATTTATCGGCTTCTAACATGTCATATAGTAATTTATTTCTTATGGTTTCTTATCTATTTCTCTCCAATAGAACATGAGCTCTCTGACGTCAGGGTACTTCTTCACTGCTTTATCTCCAATACCTAGAATGATACTTGGCACACAGTAAAAGCTCATTGTGATATATATATATGAAAAACATGCAAATTGGCCGCACCTCTGCTATGTCCAAGCCACACCCACCAGCCAATCAGAGCGACTATATGCAAATTAACCCAACCAAGATGGCAGCAGACAGCCACAGAACTGAGCAAGCAGGGGCTTGGTTGCTCTGGTGATGGAAGAAGCCAAGCTTCCAGACTGCCCTGGCCGGCTGTGGCCTCCACTCAAGGCAACAAAGTTTCAATTAGAGAAGACAAATCCCAGATACCTGCTTCCATCCAGCCTTGCTGGGAACTTGGGTCGCTGGAAGCTTTGGCCAGCCTGCAAATAGCCATCAACCCCTCACCAGGCTAGCCAGGCACCCCAGCGGGGACCCCCACCCTGAAGGGGTTGTGGCCAACCTACAAACAGCCATCAGCCACTCACTCAGGCTGGCCACACTCTCATGGGGTGAGGGTCCCCGCTGGGGGGCTTGGC
>PVJC01055033.1:0-10299 GCA_004026665.1 Murina feae
CCGATTCTTCCGCCCCCATCCTCCCGGCCTCAGGGCCTGATGCCTTCACCAGGCGGCCGTGGGGGACGGTCTGAGGCTCACTCACCGGAGCCTGGGCTCCCCCCGCAGGCAGTGCCCGGGGTTGTGACCCGAGGAGAAGCCTGTGTCTGGGTCCTGGGAGCAAGCACAGCAGCGCTGAGTGCATTTAGCAGGTGCAGGGAGGGGCCCTGAAAGGTAGCAAGGTCCACGCCAGCCCTTCCCTGCCCCTCAGGGTGAGCGGGGGCTCGTCCGCCCGGCTCAGGGCCTGGGCGCTCACAGCTGGAGCCGGGAAGACTTGGGAAGCCTTGGCCGTCGGCTGTCGGTGGATGTGGCTGTCTCGGCCCCTCCGCACTGCTGGCTGCTCTCTCCCACGAGGCCACGAGGCTGGGAGCCGTTTGTTCTGAAAGTCCTGGAGGAGACGGCTGGGCAGGCGAGGGACAGTGAGTGCCAGGCCCGCCTGCCCAGGGGGCCGGGGACCACATGGCGAGGCCAGCCCATGGCCTCATTCCGCCGCCGTCATTCTGCCACTCGGCTGCACCTCCACGCGCCAGCGGCAGCCCTGGTGCCAGGGACGGACTCGAGCACAAACAAGGGGCACAGACCCCCCCCACCCCCACCCCCCGCAGCCCCACCGGCCAGACGCGAGAATTCCCAAAGGAGAGGGCCAGTGGGTGTTCCCTGCTGATGCACCGTGCGTTTTATGTTGCATTTTCCCGTTGCTTTCCACTCGGGGACAGGTGTGTGTCCGTTGATGCTAAGTTGCCTGGGATTGTCATGGACAGGAGCGCGTCCGGTCCGACACAGCGCCTCGGGGGCTGCACCGCCCGCCTGGCGCGGGGGTGGGGTGGGAGGGGGGAGCTCACGGGGCGCGTGTTCCTCTCGTGCAGCTCTACGGAAACCTCTGGAGCGCCGTCCTGCAGCAGCGCCACGTCCTGGAGAGGCCGTCCTGGTGGCGGGAGTTTTCCGCCAACAAGCCCGCCCCGGGGAGTCTGAGCTCGAAGCTGTAGCCGCCACGCATGCCCCGCGCAGCCTGGGGAGGCCGCTGACGTCGCGGCCCTCGAGGAAAGCCAGCGCCCTCGCCTCTGCGCCCAGCTGGCTGGAGTCCCCGCCCCGAGGGGGCCTCGCCCTCCCCGCTGGGCCCTCAGGGGCAGCCCCCAGGTCAGGGGTCGTCTGCTGTGTGAACAGAGAGCCTGTGTGACCGCATCTCCCGGACGGACCGCCGATGTTGACCATGAGAACTGGGCGCGCCCCGTTTCCCTGCACCGACGGACGCAAAGCCGCCGGCTCACCCTGGGCTCTGGGCACCAGGCTGTGCCGTCGGGCCTCGAGCCGCCTCACCGGCTGGCCGGGCTCCGATGCCCGCTGTTGGCCTCCCCACGCGATCGAATGGCAATGACTGGATCGCGCTGCCGACCATCGACCATCGGGACGGCATCGTTCAGGTTCTTAAGGAAAGAGAATCGGGTGTGCTACCTCCCGCTGGGGGACGGGAAGTGACCATCAAGGAATCATTTCCAAAGCAAACCGTTCCGGTCGTGGCGTCTGGTGGGTCCAGCCTGGCCTCAGGTTTGGGCGCATCACTCGCATCGGCCGTCCCTACGGTCGGACGATCCCGGGCTGCTTGGCCCCACGGAGCTTTGCTCAGCAGCCCTTTTCACATGTGTGCGCATGTGTGTGTGCACGTATGTGTGTGCCCGTGCCTGCGCCGATCGGGGAGGCCGGGATGGCGGGCGGTGGCTGTGCTGGCTCTCGCCCGTCTGCGTTTTATTGGCCTCCGCCGAGCCCAGGAGGACAGGGGTGTCGTCAGCAGCAGCCCCAGTGCCCTCCCGACCTGTCGCCCGGGAGCCCGCAGGCACGTGTGACGCCTGCCCACGGGGTGCAGAACGGCGTAGCCCAGGGAGCCCCCGAGCCTGGGAAGGGTGTGGACGAGAACCTGTCCTGTTTTATTTACTTTTAACGTCTGCAAAGACCGAATCTCTAGCTCTGGCAGCTCCATGATTGGTAACTTGACTTCTCAAGCCTCAGTTTTCATGCCCAGAAAAGGGGTGTGCGCACACACACCTGTTGGTTTTAGGGGGGACGGGGGGGATTGATTTGTTGTCCCACTTACGCACGCGTTGGTTGGTTCCTGTGTGTGCCCTGACCTGAGATGGAACCCACAGCCTTGGAATGGGGATGACGCTCTAACCAATGGGCCACCCGGCCAGGCTGAGTGGCTACTTTAATGAGCACTTCCTGACGCTAGGACTCCCTCTCCGTCTTACCGGACCCTCTGACCGCTGTGTGTGGGACCTGTATGGTCAGGCCTGCTTTATCCACGGGAAAGCTGACCCTGGAAGGCTTAATGGCTGCCGTGGGCCAGACGAGACAGCCGGGGAGCGGCAGAGCTGGGCCGGGCTCAGGCTGACCTGAAGCCGCGCAGGGCCCGCCGCCGCCCCCCCCCCCCCCCCCCCCCCCCCCCCCCCCGCCAGCATCGGTGTCAGCTTCCCCGAGGGAGCCATCTGCCTGGGGTTACCGTGCCTCTGGCCGCGCGGTTTCCTTGGTTTTAAACAAACCTTCGTGTTTTCGGGGCTGTTTTGTGCATCAGCGTCCTCGGTCCCGCCTCCGGGGAGGGGGGAGCTGCAGACACCGTTTCGGAACCGCAGAGCTGGCCGGGGCGCCTCTGAGCGCAAATCCAGTCAGGGCTGGGCTGTGGCAGCCGGCGGTCCCCCACATCCCTGTCTTCAAGCCCGAGCCCAGCCCCTCAGGGTGCGACCATCCTTGGAGACGGGGTCTCCGGAGGGGACTTAGCTGAAATGAGGTGGCCCTGATCCCGGCGACTGGTGTCCGTACAGAGATGAGGACACAGACATGCACAGAGGGCCCCTCCTGTGGGGACCCAGGGAGGAGACGGCCATCCACGCGCCAAGGAGAGGCCTCGGGAGGGAGGGCTCTGCCCCCCCTGCCCACACCTGGTCCTGGACCTCCGCCCTCTGGGGTGGGGTCGGGGGGTGGGAGGATGACGCTCATGGTTAAGCCCCGTCTGGGGTGTGGCAGCCCAGCCAGCTCACGCACAGGAGTCGCTCCCGTGTGACCTCGGAGCCCAGCCGGGGCCGGTGGTCCCACCCATTGCAGACAGAGAGACTGAGGCAGGAAGTGTCTGAGCTGTCCCCCGTCCCTCGGCTGTGGGCACACTGTACCCGTGTGGGCAGATTTCAACTCCTGGATCCACCACCGCAGGGCTGGGCAGAGGGACTAAGGGAAGATGAGGCCCTGCAGGCACCGGCCCACGTGGACACTCAAGGGAAGGGGGCACGGCGTGAGTGCCCCCTGGTGTCAGCGTCCAGCAGCTGCCACCCAGCCAGCGTCCCCATCTCCCTTCTCCCACCAGCCGGGCGTGGCTGAGCGGGGAAGCGGCTCCAGGAGGTCAGAGCTGGTTCAAGTGCAGGATCCCCAGCTTCAAAGGGCACGGCTGCCTCTGGCCCTTTGCAGCGGACGGACGGGCTTCTTGAAACATATCACCTGATTCCAGAGGTGGGGTCGCCCCCTTTTCCAGGAGGACACCTGGTATTGGGTCAGCTCAAAGGCAGATCTGACTCAGGCTGCCCAGCGCTGGACACAGCGCGGGCGGCACCTGCAGGGTCCCCACTGATGGGGGCGGGGAACTCGCCAGAGGAGAGGGTCAGAGTCCGCCCAGCGGCCTCGCTTCCTAAGTTGCTCCCCGGGGCCGGGACGCTCTCAGAAGCAGCCCTGCCCACAGCCGCACGCCCGGAGGCCGGGGCTGACTCGGCGTCAGGCTGGTAAGCTGGACTGGCCGTGATCTCACAGGGCTGCTCTGCATGGCGCCCAGGTCTCGGTGGCAGCCATGGAGAGTGCCACATCGGATACAGCAGCACCGTGTGCAGGTGGCGGGGTGATGCCGTCGGGTGCCAACTGCTGGGCGAGACGCCCACGCCTGCCCCCTCCTGTCCCCACAAAGGGCTCCGTGACCCCTGGCTGGACAGTGTCACAGCTTTCTGAGCAGAGCATAGTCTCAGCAGGATGGGGTACCCTGGGGTGGGGCAAGGGTGGGCACCGTCCACAGAGCTGTCACCCCATCAGCATCGCTGTGACTAGGGCTGCAGACAGGAAAGCAGGAGGTGAGGGCCCTGGTGCAAGCAGGCGTCCAGGGGCGGGGTTTCTGGGAAGGTTTCCGAGTGACCGGCTCCTGGAAGGCCCCCCGGCCCACTGCCTGGCTGCCCGCTGCCCGCTGCCTGCCTGCCCGCTGCCCGCTGCCTGCCTGCCCACTGCCCGCCTACCTGCTGCCCACTGCCTGCCTGCTGCCCACTGCCTGCCTGCCTGCTGCCCACTGTATGGCCACCTGTTTGGAGACTGAGATTGCAGGGCGAAAAGCCGGGGACACTGCAGGGCCTGCGTGGCTCCGAGTCCAGGCTCTGGTTCCCGTCTCACTGCCCGGACAGCTGTCAGGTCCCCCAGAACCTCACTCATTGCTCCCCCTCAGAGCAGGGCACAGCCTGGGACCCCCAGCCAGACACCGAGGAGTCACCTTGACCCTGGAACCCGGTCCCTCCCAGGAGCCCTTCCCCTGCCCCTCCAAGCGGGCACCCACCACACCTGCCCGGCGCGGCCTCACGGTGCCCCTCCCTCCTCAGATGGCATTCAGGGCCCTCCTCTGGGGGCCGCCCGTGTCTCCCGCTCCTGCCTGGCCGTGCCCTTGGCCACCTCAGACTGGACCCTCTGGACCTCCTGTGCCTCCGCCAGTGCCCCTTCTCGCTCTATCAGAGGGACCACATGCAGCTTGCTGCCCTACTCTGGGGTGGGGTGCAAAATGGGGAGCTTTCCCAGGCCACCCTGACGTCAGAGCCCAGCCTGCAGCCCCCCCTCGGCTTCCAGCCGGCACCCTCCCCCAAACCCCACTGCCTCTCCCCCCCTCCAGCTGGACCCAGGTCTGGGAGAGGCAAGAACTCACACGCCGACATCAGAGTTCCGGCCCAGGCAAATGCTGCGCGGCGTGGCGCCTCAGTTTCCTCACCTGTAACATGGGACAGCATCACCCATGCTGCCGGGCTCCAGGGGGGACTCTAGGAGGTGGTGGGCCCAGCTCGGGTCGGATGTGCAGTGCGTGGTAACCTGCTGCTGGTGGTGCTGTCACCGCTGTGCAGGGTCGCAGCTTGGAGGACAGTGCTGGGCCCTGGGGCACAGGGGGTGGCCCATGCCCGGGGGACGCGTGGCCAGCTGGGCTCCCAGGTGCGAGTGGGCCCCTGAGGGAGACACCCTGAGGGAGCCGCGGGAGGCCTCGGCTGAGGGAGAGAGCGTGTCCCGGACACACGAGGCGCAGGCGTGCCTGTGCTGACCCGGAGCAGCAGCGCAGCCCGGCCTGGGCGCCATCCCTGGGCCAGCCCCGCGAGAAGGGCCCTTGGGGACAGGCGCCGAGTGTGAAGGCCGCCTGTGGTGTCGGGAGTTTTCTGAAAGCATTTACTCTCTCGGTTTTGCAGCTGTTTTTCCTTAAGAAAAATACAAACCTAAACACACAGCGGTTTCAGGGCACGCCTGCCCGGCCACTGCCAGGTGCGCACCAGCGGACCCTCGGGCCTCCGGGACACAGGCGGCCGGTGCCTGCTCAGGGCCTTCGCACAGGCTGTTCCCTGGCCTCCAACACTGTTCCCCTCCCGGTCCTCCCAGCGGCCCCCCTTCTGGGGCTGTGCCCTCTGCCTCCTGCCGTCTCTGTGCTCAGGTGACCCTTCTGTTCCAAGGACTTGCTCACTCGCGGACGTGCTGGGCCGAGGCTGTGTGGCCTCCTCTGGGTCTCCAGAGCCTCACGCATGGCACAAGTGTCCAGCTAGCAGCTATTGGGTGAGGTCTCGAGGGGCTGGTGCCTGGGGAGCGACGATGAGCGTCCAGGGCCCACCCTCTGCTGATGCTGCCTTAAAGCTGCGCCCGGATCAGCAGGGAGGGGAAGGTGGGCGTCCACACTGAACCCTGTACCCTGAATGTGCTCAGCCAGGCCAACCTCACCAAGCCACCCCTCCTCCAGGGAGCCCTCCTGGACCCCAAGGCAGCAGCCTTCCTCCCTGCTTCCCTTGGGCGGCCTGGCCCCTTTCCCAGCACAGCCCTCAGGGATAGCCAGACCCTGTGGTCCCTCAGGCAGCCTGCAGCCCTGCCCTGGGCACTGACTGTCCTGGGACAGGGATATTGCCATGGTGCCGGCATCGGACAGGGCAGGAGGTGAATGGGAGAAACAGTGGGTGAGGACAGAGGCATGTGCTGTGGGGCAGGTGAGACTAGGCAGGTGAGCCTGGGGTAGGTGAGGCAGGGCAGGTGAGGCTGGGCAGGTGAGGACAGAGGCACGTGCTGTGGGGCAGGTGAGGCTGGGCAGGTGAGGTGGGGCAGCTGAGGCTGGGGCACAGCTGTGCCCAGGTCAAGCTGGGCAAGGAGATGGGCGAGGCTCCCCCACGGACCCAGCAGCTGCCGGTGGTTCTGAGCATCCCAGGTGGTAAGAAGGTTCTAGATCTGGGGGTGGTGCCTTCCGCACTTGCTGGTGGACACTCGGGAGGGAGTGGCAGCTCAGCCGGTGGACAGCTGTCCATGGGAGCAGGTGGGGCAACGCTTCTTCGAGGGTGGGGACCCAGCAGCGGTCGGCTGACGAGGGCGGTGGGAGCCCTCCCAGGGGCAGCTGCGGACAGGCCTGGGCTGGGCCTGTGAGATGCGGGCACAGCGCCCACCAGCGGGCCCTCGCGGCCCTCGCACCCGCGTCTGCGGGGCCACAGCACAGGCGCTGGAGCAGGTTCAGGCCTGAGCGTCGGCGATGGCTCGCGGGCGAAAGCGAAGTGTTCGCGGCTGCCGAGGGCGTCAGCGCTGCGAGTCTGCCAGCGGCTGGAGACGCGTCCGGGCCGGGCCGCGGCCGGGGCACCGCCCCAGGTCCGGGGGCTGTTCCCACACTGGCCGCCGGGCCCGGGACAATGTTTTCTCAGAACACAAATGAGTGTGGGCTGCGCTGCCGTGGACTTCAAGCGGGAAGAAGTCAGCGCTGCTTTCAGTGGGGGCGGGGCGGGGAGGCAGGGGTGCTGGCCACTGAGCACAGGGCTGCCCGCCAGGCACAGCCCTGCCCTCAGCTCCCTGTCGGGGTCTAGGGGAGGTGAGACCAAGGTGCCTGTCCTGGGCCCCCCACGGCCTCTGCCGCTGGGACCCCACCCCCATCGCAGGGACACGGCCAAGTGTGTTCCCCAGCTGTGGCCACACCCACAGAGCAGGGAGCCACGCACGCATGTGCACGCCTGTGGAGGAGCTGATGAGTCCCCGGCTCCTCATACAAACCAGCCGCCTGCCCTCCACCCACCACTCCGACTGCAGCTCCCCGCCCCCTGCAGCCACTTCCTCCCTCCTCGCGCCTTTTTTAACCGAGGTTTTCTATCTGTGTCTGCATTCCACAATAGCACGTTTGTGTGGCTGCATCTTGCATTTCAGCGTCGTCAGCACCCACGACTTCCTTCATGGAGAAGTGGGGTGCACGCTCAGCACTGCCCCCCCAGGCGGAGAGGCTGTGGCTTAGGCCATGTGACCCCTTCCTGCGGCTCAGCAGAGCCAAGTGGGACACTGCGACCGCCTCTCCTGCCTCGTCGTTTCCCGACTGTTGCCCTGGGAGGTTTGTTTGTTAAATGTTCTCATTTCTGACGCGACGCCAAACTCTGTGCGTCCTGTCCGGTCAGGCGGGCCGGCCCCGCCCCAGGGTAACGGCCAGGGAACCTGCTTTCCCCTCCCAGCCCTCCGAGTGGAGCCGCTGGGGCCTTAGGGGTGAGGGAGTGGGGAGCACTCGCCCGCTCTTGCTGGGGGTCTTGCGCCAGTTTGGTCTGTGCCTGGCACACAGTGGGCCCACAGCAGGTGCAGCACTGTCACCCTGCACTGGCCTGCACCCTCCCACCCACCCGCGGTGCAAGGGGCTCTCCCCACCACACACCAGACCCCCTCCCGGGTCTCCAAGGCCCCCTCAGCAAGCGGGAGTGGACCACACACCTCTCCCCAACTCGGGGCGCAGTGGGGGCACAGGAGGCCTCAGGGACCCCGATGCGGCAGGCCACCCTCCTGTCTGCTGAGGGCGGGACTGTCCCGGGCCCACACAGGTTCAAGGTTCAATCGCACGGCTGCCTCCTCGGTGTGGAACCCGGGCCCCTGGTCCCCGTCCCCTCGTCTGTAAACGAGGAGCGGGCTATTTGGAAAATTAAGTCAATAGCGAGATGAGGTTGGATGAGCGCGTGGTAGCACACAGTAGGTGCTCACATCCCCTGAAGAACTGCCCGAGCGGGCATGGGCGGGCCAGATGCTCAGCGCTCGGCATTCTGGGAGGTGGGGACCCGCCAGGAAGGTGGGTGGCCAGCTCCCTCTGGTTCGCATTAGGACGTGTCGCCTCCCCACCCCGGCCCCTGCCAGCTGGCAACGTCACCCCTTCAGCCTCAGGGGACCACCACAGCCCCCCGAGCCTGCCAGCTCCCAGGGTTGGGCCAGGGAAGCTGCGCCTCCAGAAAGGGGTGGGGGCGGCCGGGGTGGGGATGGCCGGGCTGGGCGGTGGCATCTGCGGGCGGGACCGGCCTGCTGGGAGGAGAAGCTGCCCCCCGAAGCCCGGGGCCCCTCGAGGAGACTGAGGGGGCTGCGTGGATGGATGGGCAGGTGGCTGATGGGCGGAGGTGTCCAGGTCACTGAGGACCTGGCCAGGCGCTGGGGAGAGGCCTGCTCAATGCTCGCCCGCCTGGGTCACCGTTGGGTCCTGCCCCTGGGGCGTCCCTTCCTTGGGGCCTGGTGCAGAGGAGCCCCCTCTGCCTCCTTCACCAAGTTTCCAGGAGGCGTCTCCCCTGCACGGCTGGGCCCCCAGTTAGGTGCCTGCTGGCAGCGCCACTGTGGCTTCCCAAGAGGCCCCCTGGAGCCATGGGGTCAGGCCTGAGCAGCGCCCCGCGGCCATAGGGGACCAGCGCCACATCCCTGTCGCCAGAGCTTCTGCAGCCGCGCCCCCGATGACCGCGGCCTCCCTGCACCCAGGACGGCCCGTGGGGCTGCCCCCCTGCCCAGGGCTGCCCGTCATGGCCCCATGTGTGACCTCGCACAGCAGCGCCGACTTTGGGTGTTTTCCCTTAAACAGGTGGCACTTTCCGTCCCCGTGACTCTTCTTCCCACGGCCCTCACCATCCGCTGGCAGGACTCGGCCCGTGGGGCTGTGCCTCCCGCTGCCCAGGTTGGACTGCGGTCCTCAGTGGGAAGGGCAGGGCAGGCCACCTGGGGCCCTCACCTGGCTCCTGCAGGGCGCTGCCCACCTCAGCTCTGCCCCCATCACACGGGCAAAGACCCGGGCTGGGCACAGAAATGGCCTCACCTGCCTGACCTGGCAGCTGTGGGGGAGGAGGCCGAGAGGCGACCCAGAGTCTGCCATCTTCTGAGGTCCGAGTCCAAGGTCCAGGCCGAGCCGGGGTGGGACCGGGCGAGGAGAGAGCAGCCCCGGGTGCGGCATTAGGGAGGCTTCCTCTCTCGGGCGCCCGCCCTGCACTGGCACGGCCCTGCGGACAGATGGCAGACGCCTGTTGAATGCTGCACCTCGGTGTCCTGCGTCCTCACCTGTCGCCTGGCCCCGGCCACCACGTTCCCCACAGGCTGGGCGGGTGGGCAAGAGGTGGGAGTGATTTGGAAGTTTGACGTTGCAGGCAGATGCGTGGGGCTCACAGCCCCAGGCTCCCCTTTCAGCGCTGCCCCCTAAGGCTGTGTGGCCTGGCCTCTAAACACACCTCCGCGTCTGCATAAGCAGAACACAAACTCCTTACAGGGTCAGCAGAGGACGGCGCAGCCTGGACGCCACGTGCTCGGAGCGATGCCTCCCCGCTGGTGCGTGGTCACGGCGTCACTGCGGCTCACTCTGGTGAGCATGATGGGGACTGGAGGCAGGGAGTTTGGGAGGCGGCTGGCCCGGACTATGTCCTTATCCCTGGGGGCAGGGTGGGTGTGCAGCCCCCCAGCAAGTGAGGGGCTTGGAGAGAACAGCTCACCAGAGAGATGGCCCCACCGAGCCTGTTGGTGACGGCAATGTTGATGGTGATGATGGTGGTGATGGTAATGATAATGGAGATGAGGATAGTGATGATGGAGATGATGGTGGTGATGGTGATGATGGTGATGATGATAGTGATGATGATGGTGGTGATGATGGTGATGGTGATGGTGAGGATGTGATGATGATGTGATGATGATGGTAATGATGATGATGGTGATGGTGAGGATGTGATGATGATGTGATGATGATGGTAATGATGATGATGGTGATGGTGA
>PVJC01055034.1:0-10324 GCA_004026665.1 Murina feae
CTCCCTTTCTATGCCTCTGATTCTATTCTAATCACCAGTTCATTCTGTTCATCAGATTTTTTATTCACTTGATTTTTAGGTTCACTTGTTGAAAGATATGTATTTGTTGTTCATAATTTTTATTTTTACTTTTTCTTCATCCTCTTCTCAAAGGATACCTTTCAGCATTTCATATAATACTGGTTGGGTGGTGATGAACACATTTCTTATTTGAAAACATGAGTTTTAAAAGCCTTAAGTCTCCAGCAATAGGCGGGGTGTTCTCACTGGGCTCTGGAGCCACTGCTGTACAATTGATACAGAGGATTCTATCATAAAGGTATTTCTAAGAAGCACATATGAGTTGATGGTGACAGCTAAAGACTTCACCAGAGAATCCTTCTATCATAACAGAGAAGCCCGAAGCCTTGATAAGCCATCCTGCATATACTCGATTAGATATCCTGAACAAATTCACTTAGAAGCAAAATACAGGAGCAGATCAATCCCTATTGGCAATAGGATCCCCTATGCTGATGGTGGGGAGCTGGGGGAGAAATGACTGGAATGGAAGGAAGTCTGAGACATGCACAAGACCATTCCTTCTGGAACACAAAATTTTCTCACCAGACTGGAAGGTTTTCACATTATTTGTCCTACAATGTTTGTGCAATCTGTGCCCTAGTAATATAGAAAGAAGTTTTATTATCTCATTTAATCTTTTTAACATTCCTATAAAGAACTAATATCAACATGTCCAATTTTCAGAAGGAAAAGCAGAAACTTATTTATCTAGTAAATATGTATTCAGTACCTAGTAAGTACTGATATTTACTATGTGATGGACATGATATTTGCTCTTGTGCAGTTTGCAAAAGTGAGAGAGACAATTAACAAGCAAGTAAACATGTTCAAATGTTAATAGTGCTAAAAGATACTGGGTTTGTTCACATTCTTTGCTGCTGCTCTCATGTCCTTCCATATGAAGCATTTCCTTGATTCCATTCACAGTAAATGTTGTTGCTTTTATCTCACTGAGACCAAACGTGGATGTATGATGTGCTTTGACCAATGAACCGATATATGATGTGCTTTGACCAATGAACCATGAATAGAAGTGATCTATCCTATATCTAGACAAAAATGTAAAGAACCAGTGTGTGGTTTTGCCATTGTTTCTTCCCTATACCTCAAGAATTGGGTGCCCAAAATAGGGGCAGCTTTTCCTACCTGCCCTTAAATGAAGATAGCCCTCCCACAGTCAAGGTTAGTGAGACAAGAATGAGAAAAGCCACTAAGACTTTTGTTTCCAAAAGCCACTAAGACTTAGGGACTACCTGCTACTGCAGCATAACCTAGTGAAATCTGAATAGTACAAAGGGCTTGCTTTTTTGTTGCGGTAGGGGATGGAAGAGGACTTTTGAGATGGTTTTGAGAGCTTATATCAGGTGCTAACATATTTTTTAAATTATATTTTATTGGTTTTTTACAGAGAGGATAGAGGGAGAGGGATAGAGAGTTAGAAACATCGATGAGAGCGAAACATCGATCAGCTGCCTCCTGCGCACCCACTACTGGGGATGTGCCCGCAACCAAGGTACATGCCCTTGACCTGGGACCCTTCAGTCTGCAGGCTGATGCTCTATCCACTGAGCCAAATCAGTTTGGGCAAATGATAACATATTTTTTTAACCAGCCTATGGTCACAGTATATCCAACATAGTAAATAAGTTTCCTCAAGTATGTTTAGGCCATTTCTCCACAAATGATACTGTATTCATAAAATGGCTGGATTCTGAGTGAAATTCACAGAACACATCATGGAAAGGTTTATAACTGAATTTCTGTGCATATTCATGAAAACTCCAATGATTCACCAAACATTTATGTTTGTATTAATTCTAAAGCATGTTTTGTCTCAAGATCTTTGTTCCTTAATTTTAATCTGTAAGTCTGTTCAGGAAAATGGAATCCATATGTTTCTCATTCATTTACACTTACTTCATCAAAATACTATTTTAAAGAATCGCTTGATTTTTTAATGTCTTAAAGTCATATTTTCCTTTCCAAATTGGAAAACTGTCTTCCCCGTGGTCTTCACCTCAAAGAAAGAGGAAGTCTTGATCCTTTTGGGATATGGTGAGCTCCCCAGCTCAGATGATTCTCTCTCTTGGCTACAATGAAAATTTCTCCACCTGTGGCTCTATTATCATCACAGAATTGAAATCTGCCAAATGAGATCACAGTCTCCAGCCACTGGAACAAGAATGTATTCCTTTAAGGAAAATATTTTAAAAAATTCAAAGTCAGAGTTCAACATTTCCCCAGGCACTATTTTTTTCAGACACGTAGTATGTTTATTTATTTTTTTGCAACCAGGTCAATTTCAATATTTCATACCTTGTTTCTAGCTGATAGGAAAAGTACTTTTGAATCTTTCGTCTTTGCTATTGGGGAAAATGTTAAACATTTTAACCACAGTATAACAGCCCTTTATGCTTCACCCTAGCTTATTCTTTTACTCTCCCTTAACACCAAACCATGTGCAATGCCTCACATTACCATTTCTGCTCCTTTGCAAATGCAGGTCTTACAGCTGGAATGGTTTTATGCCCTTAGTCAACCAGGTGCCTTCAGAGTCTTTCTTACGGATTCTGCTGAAAGGCTTCCTTCTCCTCTGATTTCCATGCAGTTATGAGCCTCGTCATCAGTACTCACACACGTCCATGCAAATGCTTCTGATAAACATTTACCACATGGTGTTATAATTGTTCACATAATCTCCTCCCATAGATTTTGACCCATTTGAGGGGGGAAAAAAACAAAAACAGGCTTTATTTGATATTGTTTCTTTCTCATGTTCAGAACAACAGTCCTCACTGAGCATTAATGGTAAATAAATGGTGAAATACATGAACAACTAAATGACATGTAATACCTGTTACTGTATCTTTACTGCAATGAGAAAACATATATGTTCCGGGTTGGAGAAGTGAGATTTAAAATTGAACCTATAACAAAAAATATCACAATTTAGCATTCTTTTAAATTAATATATATAGAGAGAGAGAACCAAGATGGTGGCAGAATAGATGAAAGTTACATTCACTCCTTCTGAGACCACACTGCAATTACAACATAAGCATAGAACAATAAGCCTGAATCACCAACTGAAGACTAGCTGAAAAGAAGAATTATAAACAAGGTTTACCAAAGAAGCTGCATCGAAGCTGCCAGTCAGTGTGGAGACACTGGACTACCTCAGCTGCAAGGGTTTCTTCTGAAGAGCGTGGGGTCACAGCTCTATACCCGGATCTCTAGCCCAGAGTACCAAGGCTAGGAAGAGGCACCCAAATATATGGCTGTGAAAATCAGTGAGGATTCTATCCACCAGGGAAGGACAGGAGTTTGCTAGAGACTTAGGTGACCTCTTAAAAGGCAGGCACACTCATCTTGGGCTGCAGCAGAAGGAGGGTAAAATGGATCACAGTCCTATAAGGAGAGACTAGGGTTTGTGGCTCCAGGGAGAGAGCTGAGGGGCCAACCCTCAGGGTCCCTGTGCTGAGTCCCTCTCCCCCACCACAGACACCATCTTTCTTGGGTAGAGCACTCCTCCTACAGCATCATCCTACGGGATGCAATAGCCCCATCCTGTTGATTCCTTGACCCCACCCTGCAGAGCTCACACCCTATGCAGAGTCAGCTGCCCAGGCCAGAGTGTAGAGGTCTGAACAAACTCAGGTGGGCGTCAGTTACTAAGTTGTGTTGCTCTGGAATGGGGCTATCTCCCCAAAATTTCCATGAGCTTGGCTAGTGCCTTCTCCTCATGGGAGTTCAGCTAGCTGCACCGACTGGGCTCCTGCTCCCAACTTCAAACTCCTGTGACGGCAAGCACAGGCTCTCCAGGGGGTCTGAGCAGAATCTGGGACAGACTGAGTTGTGTGGCTCTGGAGCAGGGGCCACTGCCTCCCTTCCCCCTCCCCCACATATCTTTCTGTGAGCTTGACTGCCCCCCCATGAGAGATCTACTTCCATCTTCCCAACTCCCAATGCCCCCACCCTGCTAAGCTTGAGCCCCAGAAAGTTTCTGCAGAATCAGGGACAGACTGGGTTATGTGGCTCTAGAATAGGCCATTTCTCCCTTGAGCACCTGACAGATGCAGAGCTCTCTTCACTAATAAATCTTGATCAGTTTGAGCCTCATGAACTCTGTTGGCCTCACACTGATGGCTCTGAGACCCCCACTCCACCACAAAGGTTTGAAGGCACCTGGCAGGGAACAGTGAGACTTAATATATCCCAGAACTCTTGCTGAGAGACATCACACCCAGCACTGGCAACCAGTTTGAACCTGTATCAGTCTGGTGAACACCACTCACCTCTACCTGATGACTCACTGAGAATGTACCTCATACAACTTGGATAACACCAGAGGCTCTTTCAGTAACAGAGACTAACAGGAAGCCAACAGGTGGAAGCAGGCAGAAGGGGAATCTCATGATGCCTTGGGTATTTTGCTGATCTTCCCCTGGGGTTAGTGCTGGTAGAAACCAGCATTGGTGTACAACTTGGTCCTTCCCATGCACACAGAGACCAGTAAAGGCAGCAACAGACTGTGAATGCCTTGTAACTCTAAACAGATTGCCAAGGCAGTCATGACAGTGTATGACAATGACCTGCACTAGAATCCTTCCCCCAAAATCTTAGAACAAATACACCCATTAATCAGCTTCAGGAAATACCAGAACAGGCTCCAAATAGTTCAATAAGCAGCATATTCAAAGGAAGACCTGGGAAGGCTGCAGACCCAGCTGAGGTGAATTCTGCTTTTTGTGGTCAGCAATTGAGGCTTGTATACTGTGGTCAGGTTGATCCTCACAGTCAACCACCCTGAGGGTGTAACCCAAAAATGAACTTGCCAATAGCAATTGAAAATCAATGGCAAGAAAGGCACCCTAGGGTGCCTGTCCAAACAAGGGACATTTCTGAAGCACCAGCTCAAGTGCTCAAGTAGACTGCACCATAGGGTTACTTCATAAGGTCACCTTACCAAGATTAGGAGACATAGACCTACCTAACATAGAAACAAACACAAAGAGACAGCCAAAATGGGAAGACAAACAAAGATGTTCTGAATAAAAGAACGAGAGAAATAGACAGGGAAACAAATGAAATTGAGGCAAGTAATCCTATATAATAAAAGCCTAATATGCAAATCGACAAAACAATAAAATGACCCATGGAATGACTGGTCACTATAACATGCATTGACCACCAGGGTGCAGATGCTCAATGTAGGAGCTTCCCCCAGCCCACAGGCCCCAGGCCAGCCAAGGCTGGTGCCAGCAGGGGTCCCCCAATCTCCCCACCAGTTGTCCCACAGAGGGAAGCACACAGTGGTGGCAGTGGGGGCCGGGGCAGGGGCCCCACCAGTTGCACCACAGATTGGCCCTGATTGCCGGCCAGGCCTAGGGAGCCTACCCATGCACAAATTTCATGCACCAGTCCTCTAGTTTATCATATAAAGAGAATTTTTTAAATGGTTAAAAAGATGCTGAAGAAAATTAGTGAGAAGTTAGCATGAAAATTGGACATAAAAAGCATAAAAAGGAGCTAATGAGAAATGGAGAATGAAATACCTGAAATGAAGACTACACAAGAAGTAATAGAAGTAGCTTAGATAAAGCAGAGGATCAAATCAGGGATTTAAAAGACCAGGTAGCAGAAAATATATAATCAATCAGAACAGAAAAAAATAAAAGAACTAAAAATATTAGGATAGTTTAAGGGACCTTTGGGCTAAGATGAAGCATAATAATATCCACATCATTGGTTACCCGAAGGAGAAGAGAGAGATGACAGTATCAAGAACCTATTTGAAAAAAAATTACTAATGAAAACTTTACTAGCCTGGTGAAGGAAAAAGACACACAAGTCCAGGAAATGCAGAGAGTCCCAAACAACATGAACCAAAAAAGAGCCAACACCAAGACACATCATTATTACAATGGGAAGGTCAAAGGCAAAGAACGAATCTTAAAAAGCATCAAGAGAAGAACAGTTAGCTACCTACAAGAGAGAGCTCATTAGACTGTGAGCTGATTCCTAAATGGAAACATTTCAGACCAAAAGGGATTAGCACGAAATATTCAGTGATAAAGAGCTAGGAGTTACAACCAAGGCTACACTACCCAGTAAGGCTATCATTTAAAGTTGAAAGAGAAATAAATAGCCTCCAGGACAAGATAAAGGTAAGCGAGTTTATTACCACAAAACTGGTATTATAAGAAACTAGAGGCCTGGTGCATGAATTCATGCACATTGAAAGGAAATTAATTAATAGGTGGCTGGTGGGGCCAGATGGGCAAGGGGCTGGACAACCCCTGGAGCCAACCTCCCTTGGTCCTTCCCTAGTCAGCTGCACCTGGGGCAGCTCCGGGTCTCGAAGGGCTTCTGCATACTGAGCAGGGTACCCCTGGTAGGTGGGGTTCCCTCAGCCTGGACTGTGGGAATCGGGCTGAAACCGTGCACCGAGTCTCCAACATCCACTGAGGCATCCCAGAGTGCAAGAGGGAACTCTGCAAAGTTGCTGTCACTGGGCAGCTCTGGCATTGAGTGTCCACCTCCTAGTGGTCAGTGCAAGTCATATCGGCCAGTCGCTTAGCCATACACACACACACACACACACACACATACATACTAGGGGCTGAGTGCACATTTGTGCACTCGGGGAGGTCCCTCAGCCCGGCCTGTGCCCTCTCGCAGTCTGGGACCCCTCGGAGGATGTCCACCTGCTGATGTGCTTGGCCAGCCTGGGTGAGGGACTGAAGGCTGTTTGCAGGCTGGCCAAGCCACCCAGTGGGGACCCTCACCCCATGGGGGTGTGGCCAGCCTGAGTGAGGGGCTGAGGGCCATTTTCATGCTGCCTACAGCCCATTCAGGTTTCAGGTCCCTACTGGGGTGCCTGTCCAGCCTGAGTGAGGGGCTGAGGGCCATTTTCAGCCTGCCCACAGCTCCCATTGACTCAGTGTCCAGTCAGGCTGGCTGGAATCAGGTTTCTGGGGTTTATTTATCTTGTATAATTGAAACTTTGTTGCCTTGAGTGGAGGTCTAGTCAGGCAACAAAGCCTCCTGTTTGCTTCAGCTCTGTGGCTTCTATAATTGAAACATTGTTGCCTTGAGTGGAGGCCCAGCAGCCTGGGCAGGCAGTTTCAACTCCATCACTCGTGCAACGGAAGCCTCCTGTTTGCTATAGCTCCTTGGCTGCAGGCTGCCATCTTGGCTGGGTTAATTTGCATACAGCCACTCTGATTGGCTGGTGGGTGTGGCTTGGTTGGTAGGCGTGGCTTAGGTGTCTTAAAGTGATGGTTAATTTGTATATCACTCTTTTATTAGATTAGATAGATGATAAAAGGTCCTCTATAGAAGAAGATGAAGAAGAGAAGAAGAAAACAAACACATAAATAATTTAGAATAAAATTCCCTCTCTCTCTCTCTTTCTCTCTCCCTTCCTCTCTCTATAAAATATGTAAAAAAATATATATTACAAAAAAGAATACAAGACCCAAATATATGCTGTCTACAAGAGAATCACCCAGTTTAGAATGTAATATACACAGAGACTAAAAGTAGAGGAATGAATAAAGATATTTCGTTAAAATATAAATTTTAAAAAGCTGGGAGAAGGAAATAAAAATAATAAAAATTAAAAGCTGGGAGAGCAATACTTAAACAAAATAGATGTTAAAACAAAGGAAATAGCCCTAACTGGTTTGGCTCAGTGGATAGAGCATTGGCCTGTGGACTCAAGGGTCCCAGGTTCGATTCTGGTCAAGGGCATGTACCTTAGTTGTGGGCACATACCCAGTAGGGAGTGTGCAGGAGGCAGCTGATCAATTTTTCTCTCTCATAGATGTTTCTAACTCTCTACCCCTCTCCCTTCCTCTCTGTAAAAAAATCAATAAAATAAAAAAAAATTTTAAATCAATAAAATTAAAAAATTTAAAAAAAACCACAAAGACTATAATAACAGAAAAAGAAGGACCCTATATAATGATAAAGAAATTAATTCAATTCAATTCAATTCAACTGCTTCTGTAAACTTTTATGCACCCAACATAGGAGCAAATATAAAATCAAATTTTGATGGACATAAGGCAAGAGATTGACAGTAATATAGTCATAGTAGGGGACTCTAATACCACATTGACATCAAAGGGTAGGAATTTCAGACAGATAATCAACAAGAAAACAGTCACCTTAAAAGAAAAACTAAATCAAATTATTTCAATATCATCAGAGCATTTCATACAAAAGAAGCACAATATAATTCTTGTCAAGTGCAGATGAAAGTTTTTCTAAAACTGACCACATTTTAGGGCAAAAACAAGTCTCAATATATTTAAGAAGATTGAAATCATATCAAACAACTTCTCTCACCATAATGTTATGAAATTACATAAAATCAAAAGAAAAAAACAGGCAGAAAATTACATAAACACAGAGGGGCTAAATAATATGTTAATAAACAATGACTATGTTAACTATAAAATCAAGGAAGAAGTCAAAAGATACTTTGAAACAAATGAAAATGAGAGCACATTAACCCAAAACATATGGGACTCAGAGAAAGCAGTCCTAAGAGGAAAATTCATAGCATTACAGGCCTATCTCAAAAAAGAAGAAATAAATCTCAAATAATCTGACTTTACACTAAAGGAACTCCACACACAAAAGTCCTGGACCACAAGGCTTCACACATTAATTTTACCAAACATGTAAAGAATTCACACCTATCCTTTTCAAGCTACTCCAACAATTTCAAGAAGAGGGAAGACTTCCAAGCTCATTTTATGAGGCATTTTATGAGACCAGAATTGTCCTAATTACAAAAATCAGAAAAGGACAATACAATAAATAAATATCTTAACTAATAAAAGAGCAATATTGAAATTAACCATTTCTCTGGGACACAGTAAGCCATGCCCACCAGCCAATCAGAGCGACTGTATGCAAATTAGCCCAGCCAACATAGAGGCCGCCACTCATGGAACTGAGTAAATGGGAGCTTCCATTGCAGCAGGAGTGAAAATGAAATTGCAGCTGCTCCGCTCATCCTCTCTCAAGCAAAACACATGTTTGCAACAAAATAACAATCATAGAATCCTCGGGAGCTGAAGGAAACAGCAGGCCTGGCCTGAGAACTAAGAGTAACATTGTCTCATTATAGAAGTGCAAGGTGAAGCAGAGAGGAGGCTTCGCTAGTAGGCTGGCTTAAAGGAACAGTGTATCAATTATAGAAGATAAACAAACCCCAGAACCTGTGTCCAGCCAGCCTTGCTGGGACATTGGGTCAATGGGAGCTGTGGGCAGCCTCAAAGCCTGAAAGTGCCAATCAGCCCATCACCCATGCTGGCCACAACCCATTGGGGTGAGGGACGTTACTGGGGGGCTTGGCCAGCCTGGAGACAGCCATCAGCCCCTCACCCAGGCTGGTCAGGCACGCCAGCAGGTGGACATCCCCAGAGGGGTCCCAGACTGTGAGAGGGTGCAGGCCGGACTGAGGGACCTCCTGAGTGCACAGAGAGGCTACAGGGCGGAACAGCGCAGGACCCAGAACCCGTGAGTGGGAAAGAGTCGGTGGGGGCCGAGGGCCTGCTTGGCGGCTGCCCAGGCCCTTTGCGGGCACCAGGGAGCAGAAAAGCAAGCTCTTGGGGGCCGGGGTCCTGCTTGGCGGCTCCCCAGACCCCTTGGTGACACCGGGGAGTGGGAAAGGAAGGCAGCAGGGGACCAATGAATGGGAAAGAGTTGGAAGCCTGCTTGGCGGCTCCCTAGGCCCTTTGGGGGGCACTGGGGAGTGGTAAAGCAAGCTCTTGGGGACTGGGGGTCTGCTTGGCAGCTCCCCAGGTCCCTTCTGGGGATCAGGGAGCAGGAAAAGGCTGGCCTGACCACAAGGCGGGGTTTTTTCTGCTTTCTGGTGGCTGGAGGAAGATGCGCAGTAGGCAAGCTTGGGAGGCAGGCAGCACCCAGCCCTGGCCACAGCTCAAAAAAGAGAACAACATGCAGGGGAGGGCAGGAGTCTGAGAGATTAACATAGAGGGGGTGCCTGCTCCAAGCTTGGGGGCAGGCCTCCAGCAGGTAGACACACACAGGAGGACTGTTCTGAGCCTCAGATGCAGCTGGGGGCAGGTCCCCAGTGGTGACACACACACACACACACACACACACACACACACACACACAAGGCACCTGGCAGACTGGGCCATCATAGGACATCCACTGAGGGGTTCCAGACTGTGAGAGGGGGCAGGCTGGGCTAAGGGACCCCCCTTACCCCCCTCCCCCC
>PVJC01055035.1:0-10318 GCA_004026665.1 Murina feae
CCATTCAGTTGTATGTCCATTCACTATGTTGCCTTTTTGTTTTGTTAGTGCTTTCCTTTGTTGTACAAAAGCTTTTTAGTTTGATGTAGGCTCACTCATTTAGGTATTTTTGTTTTAGTTGTTTTTATCCCAGGAGATATATCTGAAAGAATATTGCTAAGACCAATGTCAGAGTTTATTGCATGTGTTTCTTCTAGAAGTTTTATGGTTTCAAGTCTTACATTTAAGTCTTTAACTCATTTTGAGTTTATTTTTGTTTATATTGCAAGAAAGTGGTCTAATATTTTTTTGATGTGTCTGTCTAGTTTTCCCAACACTATTTACTGAAGAGAGTTAACCCCATTGTATATTCTTGCCTCCTTTGTCATAGATTCATTTACCACATAGGCATGGGTTTATTTCTATCCTGCCTTTTTGTTTGTTTGTTGTTGTTGTTGTTAATGCTCACCCAAGGATATTTTTCCATTGATTGTTAGAGAAAGTGGAAGGGAGAGGGAGAGACAGACAGAAACATCAATGTGAGAAAGACACATTGATTGTTTGCCTCCTGCATGCACCCAGACCATGGCTGCCGAACCTGAAATCAAGGTACATGTCCTTGACTGGAATCAAACTGGACCTTCCAGTCTGCAGGCCAATGATCTACCCACTGAGCCAAACTGGCTAGGACTACGCTGCCCATTTTTAAACTGGATTTTTTTCCTGTCAAGTTGTATGAGTTCTGTATATATTTTTATTCTAACCCCTTATCAGATACATACATGCTTTGCAGATGTTTTCTCCCAATCTGTATGTTGCCTTTTCACATTGTTGATGATTTCCTTTACTGTATAGAAGCTTTTTAGTTTGATGTAGTCTGCTGGAAACTGATTGTTTTGATGCTGGAAACTGATCATTTTTAACTTACCTTGATTGCTCTGAAAGGTCAGAGCTATGTACCCATTGTTTAAGTTGAAATATTGTTAATTACAGCAAATCCCCACTTGTTAATTACATGTAAAATTCTTGCTTGGAATTTCCTGCCTAAGGATATGGTTGCTTTCTCAGAGACTCAATAAAAGGCTGGTGAGACCCAGGCATTAGTGGGCAGTCTACCCTGGTAGAGGAAGGCTCCACTCCTGGTCCCCCAGTTTCCAAATTGATTCTCTTCTAGTCTCTCTCTCTTCATTTTGTGTGCGGCCTCCTTCACAATTCGAACCCTGAACAGGAACCCTGAACCACGCTGGACGTGTAAAGGACTCCAACAGTAGTCCTTATTTATTTTTGCTTTTGTTGCCTTTGCTTTTGGTGATAAATAACAATACTGTATTATATACTTGAAAGTTATTAAAAGAGTAGATTTTAAATCTTATACAATGATTATTATGTGAGGGCTTGTATTAACCCTATTGTAGTAATCATTTTGCAATATATATACATATATCAAATCATCATTATGTACACATTCAACTTACAAGCTATATGTCAGTAATATCTCATCAAAGCTAGAGAAAATGACAAATATTGTATAATCTCACTTATATGTGATGTCCAAAGAAGCAGAGCTCATAGAAACAAAGTGGAATGGTGGTTGCCAAGGACTGGGTGGTTGGGAAAACAAGGAGATGTTGGTCAAAGGGTACAAACTTTCAGCTCTAAGATGAGTAAATTCTGGGAATCTCATGTACAACATGGTGACTATAGATAACAATATTGTACAATAAAATTGAAACTTGCTAAGAAAAAAGGTTATAAATGTTCTCATCCTCAAAATGGTAATTATATGAAGTCATGGAGGTGTTTGCTACATCTATTATAATAATTTCACAATATATATGTGTATCAAATCATCTCTTTCTGTATACCCTTAACTTACACAATGTTTTATGCTAATTTTGTCTCAAGAAAGCTGGAAAAGTAGAATATAAATAAAGGGTGGCCAATTTTATGCTAATTTATACTCAGGAGCTTAGACAAATTTTGTTAATATGATTTCCCCCCAGTTTTATTGAAAATAATTAACATATATTACTTCATAAATTTAAGGTTTACAGCACGATGGTTTGATTTATATAGATTGTGAAATGATTACAACAATAGGTTCAGCTAACATCTATCTTCTCACATAGATATAATAAAAATGAAAAAAAGAATAAAATAAAAAAGGAAAAAATTCTCCTGTGATGGGAACTCTTAGGATTTTCTCACTTAACAACTTTTCTACATAGCATACAAGAGGTCCACTGATGCTATTGCTGATTTAATTTCTCCTTTTTAAAGGATTTACTTCACACTTGGTGGTTGAAAGTCAGTCTGAAATTATTCGGTAGGGGAAACTCTAAGGGACTGGTTGTTGGCAGGAGAAGTATCTTTCAACCATTGGCAATTTGCCACAACATATGTAAATGCAAGGGATTTGTGTACAAATAATCAGTAGTAGGGGGACTGGAGGTCCACATCTCTTTCCATTTCTCACCAGCAACTATATAAACTCTAACTTAAAAAAAATTTATAATAGGTTTTTTGAATTCTTCTAGATTTCAAGGAATAATAAAATCTTTGAAAGAAATTTAGTGATAATTTTGCAGAAATCATCCTTTTCTGTAATATATTTGAAAGACTATTTCCCAATATCTGATTGGATGGCTCACTCTTTGAAAGTTTATCTTTTAGAAATACAAACAAATTTGGGTTTTGGAATTAAGCAAGCCTGTGTTAAAGTTAAAAGTCTATTTTTATTAGAAACTAGAGGCCTGATGCACAAAATCATGCAAGGGGCTCAGCCCTCGCAGCCCCAGCTTCCTCTGGAAGGTCATCCTGAAGGACGTCAGGAAGGTTGTTCAGCTGTCCAGTCTAATTAGCATATTACACTTTTGTTATTATAGATGTGTGTGACATTGGCCAATTAATTTCTCAGACTGAATTTTCTCATTGGTCAAATGAAGAATAACAATGCATTTTTTTTAGGATTATTTTGAATATTAAGTATGATAATGAAAGCAATATGTTTTTCACAGTGCAAAGAACATAGTAGGTTCAAATATGGTAACCATCATTGCAATCTTCATCATTGTTGATAACTCTTCTAAGAAGGAGTATTCACTTTTAAGTGGAAGAAATCCAGGTTGATTCATAACAATTAAAGAGAATTATTGACTCACATTGCCAGGAACAGCAAGTGTAAAATGGTCTTTAGAGTGACTGGTACTAAGAACTTTCTTATAGGCTGATATCAGTCCATGGATTGCTCTTATATGGTTATTATATCGTAGAATTGATTTTAGAAGCTGAAGGAATCTTGATCATTACTCTCTGTGTGGGTTTGATAGAAGCATTATAAACCAGTAATAGAAAAACAGAACAGTTTTATTTTTCTAATAACTAATATCAACTTATCCCTCTTTTAAAAAGTAGCATCAGAAGAAAAAAAAATATGGCAGTCCATGTTTGTTTTAATGCTTTTTTAAAATTAGTTTTTTAAGAAATTGATTTCAGAGAGGAAGGGAGAGAGAGGTAGAGAGATAAAAACAACAATAATGAGAGAGAATCATTGATCGGTTGCCTCCTGCATGTGCCCTGCTGGGGTTTGAGCCCAAAATTCAGGCATATGCCTCAACTAGGAATCAAACTATGACTTCCTGTTTCATAGGTTGATGCTTAACTACTTGGCCACACCAGCCGGGCTGTTTTTAGTTTTTTTGTTTTCCCCCCCCAATAAACACTAGTTTATTGAAGCCCCTTACATGTCCAGCGTGGTTCAGGGTTCCTATTCAGGGTTCGAGTTCTGAAGGAGGCCGCAGACAAAATGAAGAGAGAGAGACTGGAAGAGAATCAATTTGGAAACTGGGGGACCAGGCGTGGCATCTTTCCTCTACTAGGGTAGATTGCCCACTGATGCCTGAGTCTCACCAGCCTTTTATTGAGTCTCTGAGAAAATAACAATATCCTTAGGCAGGAAATTCCAAGGAAGAATTTTACATGTAATTAACAGGTGGGGATTTGTTGTAATTAACAATGTTTCAACTTAAACAATGGGTGCATAGCTCTGACCTTTCAGAGCAACCAAAGTAGGTTAAAAACAATCAGTTTCCAGCATCAAAATAATCACTTTCCAGCACTAGTTCTGTCCAATAATTGATTATTTAGTGTAGTAATGAAAATGTCTATAACAAAGAGGGTCTTTCTATTACTTGCTAATCATAATGTAGGGCTGTTGATGCTGTGTCATCTGTCTGCCTGTCATACTTTGTGTGCTCCCACTTCTTATGAATGTTTGGCATATGCTGTGTGTCCTGTGTGGTGCTGTCCCTGCCTCAGACCCAAGCTGTGATGAACCCTCAGACAGGGCCCTCTAGTCTTCATTCAGGGAGTGCATCTCACCCTTTTTTGTTGTTTCTTTGTACTTAACTGAGGTACCTCTCACCTCCAGACAAAAGATACCAGTGTGGGCTTGCCTTTTCTAGGGCATAAACTTTTTACTTTCTTTCTCCTAAACTCTAAGGATCACAGCAAGACTTGCAGCTGGGGAAGCAGTGGGCAACAGCCGCTCATCCTGGACTTACTACTCCCTGAACTTGTCTCTAAGACCCCCTTTCTCTCTCTCTGACTTTCCAATGAGCTAAAAGCAGCCCCACCTTGGCTCACTTCTGTCACTGTGACTTTTATTTCCCAGTGCACTAACAGCAGTCCCACCTTGGCTTACTTCTTTTCTACACTGTTTCTCAGAGCCAAAGCAGAGCAGCACCACCTAGGTTCTCTCCTGTTGCTTTTTCTATCCTAAGATCTTCCTTTGTTTCACTGTCCTCAGCTTTAATAAACATCTCTCAAAATCACCTGGGTTCATGTTGTGAAATCTTTCCTGCAAGAAGTCAAGAACCCATGTATTACTACTGGCTGACCTGAGGCAAACCTGCTCCAGGCCCGGTTCCTGTCTGGAAACATAAGGCGCCTTTGGGACATCAAACATACCGACATTCATATCACAGGTACTAGAAGGAGAAGAGAGAAAGAGCAAGGAATTGAAACCTATGCGAAAAATAATTACAGATGCCCTGACTGGTGTGGCTCTGGTTAGAAAAATCAGTCCCCACACTGAAGGGTTGCTGTTTTGATTCCTGGTCAAGAGCACATACCCGGGTTGTAGGCTTGATCCCTAGCACTTGTTGGGGCATGTGCAGGTGACAACCAATCTCTCTCTATATATCCCCATCACTTCCACTCTCTCTAAAAATCAATGGAAAACGTATCCTCAGGTGAGGATTAACAGCAACAACAAAAAAATAATGATAAAAATTATTATCATTACCTGATGAAGGAAATAGACATATAAGTCCAAAAAACACAAAGAGTCCCGAACAGGATGAACTAAAAAGGCCCACACCAAGATACATTATAATTAAAATACAAAAGTTAAAGAGAGAATCTTAAAAGTAGCAAGAGAAAAGCAGTTAGTTAACTACAAGGGAGCTCCCACAATATTGTCAGCTGATATCTCAACAGAAACTTTGCAAGCCAGAAGAGATTGGCAAGAAATATTCAAAGTGATAAAAATCCAGGACTAGAACAAAGATTACTCAGCAAAGCTATCATTTAGAATTGAAGGACATATAAAGAGCTTTCCAGATAAGAAAAGCTAACGGAGTTCATCACCAGCAAACCAGTATAACATGAAAAATTAAGGATCTTGAAGAAGAAGAAGGAGAAGAAGGAGGAGGAGAGGAAGGAGGAAAAGAGGAGAAGGAAGAAGAAAGAAGAAAAGTACGAATAATGAAATGGCAATAAATATAACATATATATTAACAATTGAATCTAAAAAATAAAACAGACAAACAAGCAGAACAGACAGACTCATAGGTATAGAGGACATTTTGACAGTTGCCAGATGGAAAGGTTTTAGGGAAATAGGTGAAAAAGGTAAAGGGATTAAGAAGTACAAATAGGTAGTTACAGAATAGTCATGGCAATGTAAATTACACCATAGGAATATAGTTAATAATGTAATAACTGCCCTAGTTGATTTGCCAGCAGATAGAACATTGGCCAGCAGACTGAAAGGTCCTGGGTTCAACTCCAGTCAAGGGCACATGCCTGGGTTTCAGGCTCGATCCCCAATAAGGGGTGTGCAGGAGGCAGCCAATAATTCTCTCTCATCATTGATGTTTCTATCTCTCCCTGTTCCTTCCTCTCTAAAAATCAATAAAAATATGTTTTAAAAAATAATGTTAATAACTACATATGGTGTCAGATGGGTACTAGATTTATGGGGATGGTCACTTAGTAAGTATGTAATGTCTAATATCTGGGTTGTAAACCCAAAGTTAATATATAATACTAGAGGCCCAGTGCATAAAATTCGTGCATGGTGTGTGTGGGGGGGAGGTTTCCTTTAGCCCAGCCTGTACCCTCTTCAATCTGGGACCCCTTGGTGGATATCTGACTGCTGGTTTAGGCCTGGGATTGGGACTAAACCAGCAGTCAGACATCCTCACAATCCTGAACTGCTGGCTCCTAACCGCTCACCTGCCTGGCTGCCTAGTTGCCCCTAACTACTCCCCCCTCCCCGCCGGCCTGGTTGTCCCTCACTGCCCACCCCCCCGCCAGCCTGGTTGCCTCACACAGCCTGTTGTTCAGTCATTTGGTCATCCCTCACTGCCCTCCCCCCACAGCCTGGTCGCCCCACGCAGCCTGCTATTCAGTAGTTTGGTCGTCCCTCACTGTTCCCCCTGCCAGCCTTGTAACCACATGCAGCCTGCTGTTCAATCATTTGGTTGTACCTCAATGCTTCCCTCCCCCCCCCCACCAGACTGGTTACCCCATTCAGCCTGCTGTTCGGTTGTCCATCGGTTGTTTCGGTTGTGACGGCCTCTGGCTTTTTAAATATTAGGATTGTTAGATACTGTAACTAAAAAATAAAAAAGTATTTAAAGTAAAAAAATAAAAGAAAGAACTCCTCAATGGCCACAGCTGGAATCTGAGCAACAAAATAAATGTAGTATTAGATTACAACACAAATTATAATGCTCAAAATATCCAGACTTATATAAATAAATAAGGGAATAAATGAATGGGGAATAGACAAATTTCCTATGCATTAGAATTGTAAATAACTTATTGAGATAATTTCCCCTGAAGGAGGTGAAACTCCCTTCCCTGGCCTTGCCTGTGGGGTACGTTAGGTGACTTGCTTCCAAAGAATACAATATGGAAAGGGAGCAGGAAGAATACAGGGTGGGACAAAATTAGTTTTAAAATTATGAGTATGCAAAACATAGAGCTTATTTTTGTATTATTATTTATTAATTATTGTATTATTTTCTATATGAACGACTATAAACCTACTTTTGCCCCACCATGTATAATGAAGAAACCTGGTAAGCACTACCTTGAACTTAACCAGGTGAGCAAAATCAACAACATCAATGATAAGTCATATTCATCGCATATGCTTTTGATATAATCTGTGTAGTTTTTCTTCTATAAACCCATAACTATGAGGGAGAGGTATATAGGGTGAGATCTAGGAGGATCCAAATTGGGAAGCTTTCATTGTACCTGTGAATGTTTCACTTTCCTGGCACATTAATGTGTGACCACACACAGAGTGTTGGCAACCAGGGGAGCTCACCTGAACGTTGGTGCCCAAAGTTTTTATTAGAATTTATCACATAGTGTGGGGAAGAAGAAATTTTCTCTACCCTTTCATGGTCTTCTGGCCAGTCTAATAATTAAATCTACATGAACTAGTTGAACAAGAGAAAATAACTAAATTTAATTACATACATATGTATGAGAACTCCACATACATCAGAGACTCAGGGACAGACAGAAAGTTAAAATGAGGTATGTGGCCTTGGCTGGTTTGGCTCAGTGGCTAGAGCATTGGACTGCGGACTGAAGGGTCCCAGGTTTGATTCCAGCCAAGGGCATGTACCTTGTTTGTGGGTACATCCTCAGTGGGAGGTGTGCAGGAGGCCGCTGATCGATGTTTCTAACTCTCTGTCCCTCTTCCTTCCTCTCTGTAAAAAAAATCAATAAAATATATTTTTAAAAAATGAGGTATGTGGAATTTTGTGCTAAGGATGAGGTAAGGTACTTTGGGACTTCACAGGGGAAGAAGGTCATTCACAGAATAAGAAGGGAAGATGTTCAATAATTAGATAAATCATAAAAAGTTATGTCTTATTATGGGCAAGGGCCCTTACTGAAATTTTAAAGGGAGAGGTAAAAGTTTTTCATGAGTCCTTCAACTCAAACTATATAATTTGCATGCCAAAATATCACATCTTGGGGAGACCAGTTTTGAACCCTTCAATAGGCATGCTTGATTAAATAATTTTATGCAATCTCCAGCTTCCCTCTCCTGTCTGGACTAATATCTTACAGCTCAAAACCCCAACCCTCTAATCCCATAGTTGGTTTTTATGGCTTGGCCAGTCCCCATCTTGAATCATCTGGTTAACATGAGCTATCTAGGGGTTCACTATGAGTGACTTTATTAATATAACATATTAAGGTTTACCATAAATAACAAAGACATTCCTATTACTCAGGAAATATAAGGATTTAGTGGGTACCCTCCAGGAACTGGGTAAAAAGGCCAGTCAAATTCGTGATTGCACAGAGTTGATACCACGTGCAGAAAGTGAATGAACAAATAAAGGTACAACATCAACTTAGAGTTGTGGAACCTCCACTCTTTTTCCTTGTGATAGTTCCACTACCACATATGACATGCGACCTACACTCAATCCTTATTATATTAGTAAAGTTTATTTTCCTTAACATTTTAAATACATATAAATAGAACTTCTAGTATTTTATTTCTGTGTCCTAGAGGATCCTTTTTATACCTCCTGGGCACTTGGATGCTCCATTTTGGAGATTACTACTCTAGAGATCCCTTGGCTAAATAATTTAAAGAATGCTATGGACTGTTGTCTGTGTCCCCTAAATTCATATGTTGAAATTTTAACCCCAATGTGATAGTATTAATAGGGGGAGAGGCTTTGGGAGATAATTAAGTCATGAGGATAGAGCTTTCATGAATGTCCTTATAAATACTCCATATGAGGAAGCAGGGAGAAGATGGCAATCTCTGATTTAGGAAGAGGTAAGAATGTCACCAGATATCGCATCTTTTGGCACCTTAATCTTGGACTTCCCAATCAATAGGAATGTGTCAAATAAATGTTTGTTGTTTAAGCCAACCTGTCATGGCAAACCAAATGACAAAGGGATGGGGGTAGATAGTATTATTGTTCTCAAGTGTTTCTTTCTGTGAGAAATTTTGCTGCCCTTCACATGACTTTCTGTAGGTAGAGTGTATTTCCCTGCCCCATTCACAGGTTTGTTCATGTGACTTGCACAGGCCAATGGAATCAGAGTGGAAATAATGCACACATTATCTGAATAGAGGATTTGAATGTTACTATATGTTTTAGTTTACAAGAACTGCTCTATGATCCTAGGTTCCAGAATGAGAAAATACTTGGTGAAGTGCCAAGCAGAGTTTCAGTAAACCTGAAGCGAACTCTAAACCCACATGTCATGTGAAGGAAAAAATAAATGTTTGTTGTGAGACACTCAAAATTTGGGGTTCCTTGCGATATAATGTAATCCAGTTAGAATGTGACTTACTCCAAGAAAAGAAAGATGCCTTTAGGAATATGTATTGCTTTCTCCTTATAAGCTTAGATAATCAAGCCTCTGATAATCAATGATTACTATTGGGAGGAGAGTGTGTACACATGCAAGTGCTTGGTAGGTCCAGTAGAATTTGTTAGAAAATTTTTTAAAGAATTAGCTCTTCCTTTCCCTTACTGCTGTGGGTTTCAGAGGCTGACAGGATAAGGAGGCTATCCACGTGGTGGGCAGCCCAATGTGAAGAGGCAGAGCCCAGGCACGGACAGGAGGGCTTATACACATATGGATGTTAGAACCTAAGTGGGGTAAGGATGCACTCCAAGCGGCAGTTAGGGGCTATCGTCAGAATCAGAGTTCAGAGACAGTAAGGAGTACTTTCTTACTAGCATAGGGTGTCAGAGCTGAGTAAGGGGAGAACGATGTTCCTAGGGGTTGCTGGCCTTGTGCAAGAATGCAGAGGCCATAGGATAACAGTGAGGGCCTGTATTGGGGAGTCAGAGCCTATTCAGGGAGAAAAGGGCTTCTTAAGGGGGAAGTGGCAAAAAGAATAGAAGATTGGTTATATCTAGAGGATTGATCAAATAAGGAAGAAGTTCAAGATAATGAAAGCAGATTGCTTACTGTCACAGAGGGGAGTTGTAGAAAGGAGAAAACTGGAATGAATTCTTTGGTGTTGGATTAAAATTAGAGATATTAG
>PVJC01055036.1:0-10319 GCA_004026665.1 Murina feae
TTTTATCATCTTTTTCCAAATTTGGCAGGCATTGCTGCTGAGCATAAGAGGCCTTCTGAATCTGATTGTTGTGTGTTTTAGTGAAACCAACACAAAACAGACGAAGCAAATAATCATCAGTAGTCTTGACATCAACATGTGCTTCAATCGTGGTCTGCCATTTTTTTGGTCCTTGGACCATTTTTTTTTATGGGTAAGATCCATGTCATGGAAATTAGTTAGGCAGTTTTTGCTTTGGACATCCTCAATAATTATATTAAATTTTCTAAATGCAACTTCATCTATTATGTGAATCAGAACATCATTCCTTGTGATAAGAACTATAAGAAGAGGTGATAAGGCCTAGAAAGAGATGAAAGTGGAACATGTTAGAATAAATAGAAAAACAGTAGCAAAGTCATGCTAGAATCAGAATAAAAAAACAAAGACTGTGTTGAAAACAGGAATGTATAGTACAGGCATGAGGAAACCAAGCAAAATGAATTTGGGGAAATGGTAGCTATGGAAGGGAAAGGAGATTTTAGTAAACATAACTGAGTCCCTGAGGGAAAGATGGGAGAGTATATTAAAGGTTACAGAAGAAAGCTTTCTTCATAACGAGTCTAATAAGAAGTTGATCCAGGTGCATGCAACACTGATTCATGCCTGGTTAATCTTCTTGGACTTTAAAGATTTCTTGGGGGCATTTGGGCCAAAAATCACTTACAGGAAGGGAAAATCTCTATAATAGCACTTGAGGTGAGAAATCAGTGACACAAAATCTACAAAAGTTCTTGGCAATAGTCGTATTTTGCAATATGCACAAACACATGGGATATAGTGTTCGTGAGATTTTCTTTAAAACAATTTAAACTTTCCGGTTAAACAGAAATCCTTAATATTGATTCAAATCCTTATTTTTTCCTCCACAGATTTTGTGCTTTGGGATATTTGAAAATAAACATATTCTGCCCCTAGATGAGGTTCTTCTACTATTTTGCCTTATTTTTCTATAAAAGCTTACATACTTTAATCCATGTGTAATCTTTTGTATACTATGCCTATTAAAGACTATTTGCTGCAGAGAATGTTAGTTCTTCAAATATCAATACTAAGCAATCTATAATTTCCCATTGCTCTGTTATCATCATTGCTATAATTTCAAATATATCAACTACATGTCAATTAGAATTCTATATTCTTTTCCATTTGTTTCTTTACATGATATTGCACACTATATCCATTAATATTGGCCTTTGCATTATGGCTTGCTATCTAATAAAATAATGTGTCTCTATTATTATTTTTATTTTTTAAGTCGAATTAGCTCTTTATGTACTTTTTTCATGCTTTTTACAAGGAGCAATATGTATTGCAGCCAAAATTTTGATTGTGATAGTATTGAATTTGTAGATAAACTTGGGAACTTGGGGCAATTGCTTTGTTTTCATGTTAAATCATATTTTTATTGAATTTTATGTCTCTCCATTGCTATAATGTTTATTTATGATTTTTGTTAGAGCTTTAACATTTTCTTTACATCTTTAATTTTGAAAATTAAATTTACATAACATGTCTTTTATATTCCTCCTATCATGAAATTGTCAGAGTAAAGTTGACCCTTGAACACTGAATTCTTTTCTTTTTTTTAATTTCTTTATTGATTAAGGTATTATATATGTGTCCTTATCCCCCCACTGCTCCCCCACTCCCCTACTCATGCTCTCACCACCCTGTTGTCAGTGTTTATTAGTTAGGCTTATATACATGCATACAAGTCCTTTGGTTGATCTCTCCCCCTTACCCCCACCCTTCCCTACCTTCCCTCTGAGGTTTGATGGTCTGATTGATGCTTCTCTGTCTTTGTATCTGTTTTTCTTCATCAGTTTATGTTGTTCATTATATTCCACAAATAAGTGAGATCATATGGTATTTATCTTTCTCTGACTGGCTTATTTCACTTAGCATGATGCTCTCCAGTTCCATCCATGCTGTTGCAAATGGTAAGAATTCCTTCTTTTTGATTGCAGCATAGTATTCCATTGTGTAGATGTAACACTGTTTTTTAATCCATTCATCTGCTAATGGGCACTTAGGCTGTTTCCAAATCTTAGCTGTGGTGAATTGTGCAATTATTATACAGTCTTCCCTCCATATACCTAGTTTTGAGTCCACAGATCCAACCAGTTGTAGATGTGGAGGGACAACTGTATGTCTTGTATTGCACCATTTTACATAAGGGATTTGAGCACCTGTGGATTTTCCTTATCCATGGGGGTCCTAGAACCAGTTTCCTGCTGTACCAAGGGTTTTGTGTAGTTAAATTTTGAGGAAGTCAGAAGTTATATGTGGATTTTTTGCTACATAGGGCATGGTGTCCCTTATTGTTTAAGTTTAATTCTATGTAAATATTTGGCAGAGATAATGAATAAATTTATCAACATTTATTTCTCAAACCAAATATATTTTTTCCACTAATAATATTATGTCTTACTAAAATAATATTAATAATTATAGAAAAATCTAGAAAAATACTAATATGAAAATAAAACAAAATTTATCTATAACCCTTACAAGCAGATATAAATTGTTTATTTTTACATATTCAAAATAATAGCATATTCTTTATGCTATTCCTAAATTTGAAAATTCAAGGCACTTCAAATATAATAACTTTAATTCCAGGTTATTTTTATAAGATGGTCATTATTTTTCTTTCCTTCTAAAAAGTAACAGCTTCAGTTAGTCTGACATTCCATAAGATAAATAGTACAGGAATGAAATTATGTCACATATAGCCAAATTGAGCCATAATTAGTTGATTTCTGCTGCTTTATAAGCATTCACATTCAATGCAGATGATTAGCTAGCTTGTACAAAAAAAAACAAACAAACCCAAAAACAAAAAAAAACAAAGAATGACATGCAATCCTGAAATATAAAATTAAGTCAAAGTCAAAACAAATAAAAATGAAAAGGTTACCATGTATCGTGTCTTCTTTCCTATGTTATAAATTTGTGAGAATAAAAGCTTAAAGAGCTAGAGATAGATAAATTTTTAATTTTTAGCCATGGAATTGCTATTAATTATGAATTTCTTTAGATGAAAAGATCAAATAGTAGGGGTATAGAAAAAATATGATATTTACAATCTGTATTACACTAGAACTCTGACACTTATTTTAACATGTGAATGGAGTTTCTAGTGGTTTAACTTTATTTTTTGTTTGCTTTGAAAGATTGCCACGTATGTATAACATGAATAATAAAATGATATATAACACAAATAATAAAACTATACATTATAACTATGTTATCTAACTTTTCATACTCTATAATCACTCTTACTATTCCCTTGGGATATGTTTCTCAGTAGCTCACAAATAATAAAAAAATGTGTTAGAAACACTGTTTGAGGCTTAGGGGTCCTCTTTCTTTTTCTTCTTTTCTATTTTTGAATCATAACTGACAATTGCTACCAGAGATAAGCTGTCATTCATGGTGTATAAAATTTAGAATAATTTTAAGTAAATATTTAGGCATTTTGATGTTTACCATAACAAAATAGTCATCCCTGACCAAAAATCATTGAAGACTGGAGACCTACCTACCTTTTAAAAGGAAACAAAAAGTAAGTATTTAGGAGAAACATCTAAAGATAAATTTATAGACTGGACAAAAGAAAATACTTTTAAGAAATAAATTCTACAGAAAGAAAAAGCACAAGTCATAAAGGAAAACATTAATTTGCTTACAATTAATATAATGCTTTTACATTTATTTTTATTTATGAAACACGAGATTCTACCTGGTATAAACAAAAGGGCAAGCCACAGAAAGGAAAATATTTCTCCAAAGCACACAAACAATGTGGTTTTGCTGACAAAAATTTCTATATGTGAGTTAAGGGCAATAAGAAAAACAAGTAAATAGCAGTAAATTGCTAAGCAGTGAATTAGGAAGGGTACGCAAAGGAAAACCAAATGGACAATAAGCATATTTTGCTCCAACTTGTCACTAATCTTACTAGATTAAAATAAAAATAAAAAGGCATTCCAATATCGGGCACTGATTTAAAAACAGGAATTCTTAATTTGCTGATGAAGAGGTTGGAAAACATTGTAGTCAGGAGCCTGGGCCATGGCATCAGTCTCTATCTAGTGTTTCAAACCTGTTACAACCTTGTAGTTTTGTGCCTGGAGCAAGCTGCTTTATCTAACTGGCAAGCAGCCTTCAGTGGGTGTGCTGCATATCTGCAGATCTTGTGGGGAGGCACTTGGCTTAGAACTATCTTTTCAAGGATACTTGTATAGTAAGTAGCCTTTGGAGACATGGTGGCTTCCTCTGGAGCAAGGGGCAGGCATGCTTACAGAATATTAGTAAAGATTTCCTCAGCTCTCTGTTCCTCTTGTAGAATACAATCTACTGCATATGCAAGTATTATCTGACCCTCCTTGTGAAGCCCTGTGGGAACTGGATTTAGGGAACCAGTGCAGTAAATGCTAATATGCTAATATGCTAATAGTATTACTATGAGCAATAAACTGTCTTACCCAGGAGTCTCCTATCTTCTACATACATCTGTGAATCTTTGACAGGCTAACTTGTTAGCTTTTAAGTAAGGTGAAATCTCAGACCTTCGCAGTTCTTTGCAAATGTCTTGTTGCCCAATTTATTTTTCTCATCTGTAATGGAGTGTGTGTATGATATTTTCTATTCATAGGACATTACTTTTTTTAATCTAAATTGAAAATGTGAAATGCTTAGAACAGTATTGGGTATAGAGAAAGTGCTCAAGCTGTTTCTGTTAGAGAAAGTTCAAAATAATACAAAGCATCTAAACTAATAAAAGCATAATATTAAAATTGACCATTTCTTCGGGCCGTCCAACAGCCAATCAGAACAATGGTATACAAATTAGCCCAGCCAAGATGGCGGAGGCCCAGGCTGGCAATAGAGCTATCACGCCAGAGCACGCAAGGGTGGAGGCCTGGCCTTTGCCCTTGCATGCTCTGGCAGTTGGTTCCGGACAGTGGCCATGGCTGCAGGGCCGGGTGGCCTCCAAGGTCCCTGGTTCTGTGGCCTGGGCTGGCAATAGAGCGATCGTGCCAATAGAGCACGGCTCTGGCGGTCGATTCCAGACAGTGGCGGCGGCTGCAGGGCCAGGCGGCGGCCCAGTCCCCCAGTTCTGCGGCCGGGGCTGGCAATAGAGAGATGGGGCTGGGAATAGAGAAATCGCACTGGCCCCCGCACAGGTGGAGGCCTGGCCTCCGCCTGTGTGTGCCCTGGAAGTTGATTCAGGGCAGTGGCGGTTGGCAGCAGGGCCAGGAGCTGGCTGCTTAGGCCCTTGTCCTGCAGCCTGGGCCTGGGAATAGCGATCGCACCAGTGGTTGGTTCTGGGCGGCCTTGGGTGGGAGCCGACCCAGCCCTAGGCTTGGGCTGACAATAGAGCAATCATGCCTGCGGTGGTTCCAGACAGCGGTGAGCAGCTGCAAGGCCGGGAGCTGGCATCCCAGTCCGGCCCTCTGAGACCTGGGAATAGAGCAATTGGGCCCACGCGACCTCAGAGGCTCAGTGGTGGGGGCTTGAGTGGGTACCCCCTCGGGGTCATGCCCGAGCATCCTCTGCCCCCGCGCAGAGCCTCTGCCACAGGCCCAGCCACCTGGCTCCACCCTGGGGGCCTCCATGGGCATGTGTGAGAGTGTGCCTGGCTCCACCCCCATGTGTCTGCTCAGCAGCATGGCCCCCCGCCAAGGGACCATGCACCAGCGTCCACCCCCTGGCCTGCCACCCAGCTCTGCACCAGGTGTGTCCCCTCAGTGGTGGAGGCCCACCAGGTATGTGTGATGGTAGGCCACCCGGCTGGAAACGTCCACACCTGCACTCACCAGCCATCCCACCCCCCAGTGCACGAACCCTGAGGGGGCTGTGGCCATCCTGAAAACAGCCCTCAGCCCCTCACCCAGGCTGGCCATGCATGCCAGCAGGTGGACATCCCCCCCAGGGGTCCCAGACTGTGAGAGGGCACAGGCAAGGATGAGGGACCCCCTCCTCCGCTCGCCAAGTGCACAAATTTTTGTGCACCGGGCCCCTAGTTGCTATATATTTTTATAGCTGTATGCATATGTAATAATAGGTTTTTAAAAATATGCCATAATGGACTCCAAATAAATTGTAGTTCTTAGTTCTGGGAAGGCATCAAGGGGTTAAATTTTTACATCAAGTTCTTCAATTCTGTCTATTATATTGTAGTGTTTTAAAAATTATCTCTAAAGGAAATTGAAAAATAAATATGTTAAGATTTTAAAAGGCTAGATGTCATATACATAGTTTTTCATTTTATTGCCTGTATTTTAAAAATACTTTATAGCATTAGCTGGTTTGGCTCAATGGATAGAGCATGGGTCTATGGATTGAAGGGTCCCAGGTTCAATTTCAGTCTAGGGAACATGCCCAGATTGTGGGCTCAATCCTCAGTAGGGGGTGTGCAAGAGGCAGCCAGTCAATGATTGCCTCTCATCATTGATCTTTCCATCTCTCTCTCCCTCTCCTTTGCTCTCTGAATTCAATAAAAACATTTTTAAAATGATGCTGTGGGAGGTCCATAGTTAGGTCAACTGGGACCATGAAGCTTCTACCCCATTTTCTGGAATACTCATCCTTGGAACCCTAAGCCAGCTTGGTGACAGTCAAATCACTTAGAATCTTGCTGCGATGACACCAAATGTTGGCACGCTGGGTCACCCCAGCCAGACAGGTGAGAGAAGCTATCTCACTCCCGCCCTCAGCCAGTTAGTCGTTCTTCCCCTCTCCCACTCCTGTCCCACCTGAGGCCCCTGACATTGTGTAGCAGTGGCAAGCCATCCACACTGTGCCCTCTTTCTATTTCTGTGAACATAATATAATGGGTTTTGTTACCCACTAAGTTTGGGGACATTTGTATGTGGCAATAGATAGAAGCAAGCTCCTCTTTAAAATACCTGGTTTGATGGGTACAATGGTGGTAAAGCGAAGGCGAGTACCTGCACGAATTAAACATATTCAGCATTTGTTCAGAGAACAAGAGGAGTCTTGCATACAATAATTAGCACAATAGATGGATAAGAATGAAATAAAATAATCAAAGAAACAGAAAACATATTCATAGTTGTATTGAACATGTTAATGTAGTTTGACATGGAATAATGGTCAGAAACAAAGGAGGATGTTTTGAGATCAAATTTTTTTTCAAACCAAGATGATCATAACTGAAATGCTGCAGCATTTAATTACTCTAGATAAGAACACAAATAAGCCAATTTATTTCATAGACCAAGGTTGAATCAGGTTTTATTTCAGAGTTTTTGAGATTTTAGAATTCTTCAGTGCTTCAAATTATATATACAGGTGTCCCCCCAAAAATGTCTACACACACTTTGATTAATTTTAAAGGCAATGTTTATTAAAATACATTTCATTTTCAAAATCAAGTTATCAACTATTAAAGTGTGCATACGTTTTTTATTGATAGTTTTGCTTTAGATAGGTGGTTGGTAACAGGTGTTCTATAAGTTTTCCAGTTTGAAATGTATCCTGAATCAAACTTGACCAAAGAGATTTATATATCTTATCATTTTATATTGAATGCCTTCTGAATTGCTTTCACTGAATAGCTCTATTTTCTCAGTTTTCAGCCAGCAAAGCTTTAGGATAGAGCCATTTTAAGTTTTATATCATAGTTGCATTCCAGGTGTTGTTGAGGACACTGGATAATATGTAATGAATACCCACAGGAGAAATCTCGCCCACACTTTATTACCAACAAAAGATGCATTTCTTCTGAATAAATGAACTCATGGTGTCGTTGAGATTACTCTTCACCATTTACTTTTACCACTGAGAATGCAGAACCAAATTTTGACCCCGGATGGAAATGTGCACAGGAGTGTTTGTTCCTTTATAATTTTTGTTTATTATTCTATTTCTATTTTTACTTTGTTCTAAGTGCTTTGCTTTTTATCCTGTTATTAAACTTAATATTAGCAATGACTCAAATTCTCTTTTGCAATGATTTTTGGAAGTAAAAGTAAAGAAAGAAAAGAAACCTGAAGAACATTAAGCCTGGTTTTGCTTACTACTCTTAATAAAAATTTGGACAAAGTACACAATGTTAAGAGAAAAATCACATAAATAATTTAAGTAATTAAGGAAAATAAATACAAAGGAAAAGAGAAATCAGGGAACTGTAAGAGAAAAATAATAGAGATCTTACTTTCTCCATTTAAACACACAGAAGTTTTTGCAAGTCTTGTAATGTTTTATATGCTATGTCTGTGACCTTGGGCATTTAAATAAAAGGAAATCATGAATGATGGGTCATTAATGGCAATGAATAGAATGAGAATGTAGGTGAAGATTTTGTGCCAAGAGCAAAAGGTCTCAAAAAATGTAGAATTTTTGACCTGGCTGCTAACACTAGGTAATATATAGCTGGCCAGTATGAATTAAAAATGAGGGAATTTTTCATGAGATTGAAAAGGATGAATGACATTGTGAGAAGAATTCTGATTTGTTCGCTCTGATTTCCTGACCCTTTCATGTGCTGAGTGCTTTCATGGGAACTTGTGCTTTCATGGGAACTTGAGGTTGGAGTAATGAGCATTAGAAAAATGCTATAATGGATGCTGGATCCTCAGGGAGAATCAAGGTTCTTGGTAGGGAAAAGAGAGTGAGAATCTCTATATATAAAAGCCTAAGTGACCTTTACAACTGGTAGATTGAATGACCAGTAGACCAGTCCCAAGATGCACACTGACCACTAGGGGCAGATGCTCAGTGCACTCCCACAGCCAACCTCCCATGGTACCTCCCCCTGGCTAGTCAGCCCTGATTGGCCCTGAATGGGACTGGATGAGACAGCCCCAATTGGCCCTGATTGCTGACCAGACCGAGGGACCCCACCTGCACGAATTCGTACACTGGGTCTCTAGCATTGTATAAAAAAGAAAGAAAGAAAGATTCAAGGAAATATGCTGACCGTAAAAAAGCTGCATAGAAACATTCTGAAGGAATATTAGTGGTAGGGTAGGGATAGACAATATCACAAGAGGAAAAAAAAGGTATATTGTATAAGAGCAGAAGCAAGTTAAAATTTTGCTAAATTTTTGACAAGTGACCAAGGAGGTAAGGTTTCTTGGATGTGGGTAAAATTAAATGGCCCATGAGGCTTGGAATAAAACTTTACATAAACATATTTTTGGTGCTAGGACTGCTGTCAGAGAGAAGCTGGTTAGCCTGTAGCTTGTCCCCTACCTGATGGCTCATATAAGACTAACACCAGCTCTGGGAACACTACGTTTATCAACCTCTCTCTAGCACATTAATGATCAATGGCCTTGAATAGGTCTTATTGCTGGAGGAAGCTTAATAACTTGGTTAAGAACAATATACCATTTATGTCTTGTAGCATAGGAAAAATGAGATGATTTTATTGGAATTAGGCAACACTACTTAGTGATTATTATACACAAAAAAACTGAGTTGTGCTCTTAGATTGATACCTAAGGTAACACTTTTAAAAAATTGATAAAAATTCTAAAGTTAGAATTATTTACAAGTAAGAGTCAATAAGATCCGAAAGGTCGTAAAGACCTTCATAATATAATAAATAGTAGGACTAATAATAAAATGCGATAACCACATCTGTCCTTAAAAGGGCTCTTTTGGTGACTCCACAGTATGCTTTCACTCCTTGACTTTTGATAGAGTGTCTTAGTCTGAGCTATGATAACAGAACAATGGACTGGGTGGCTTAAAGGGTAGGAATTTATTTCTCACAGTTCGGAGGCTAGAGGTCTCCAGATATCCATGCACAGAGGATGCCAGCATGGTCAGCTTCCGGTGGAAGCCCTTTCCTGGTTTGCGGACGAAGGCCTTGCTGTATCCGCCTTTGGGTCCTAACCACTCGCCTTCCTGACTGCCTGAATGTCCCTAATCACTTCTGTCTGCCAGCCTGAATGCCCTCTAACCGCTCCCATACTGGCCTGATTGACACCTAACTGCTCCCCTGCTGGCCCGATCACTCCCAACTGCCCTCCACTGCTGGCCTGGTCACTCCCAATTGCCTTCCCCTGCCAGCCTGGTTGCCCCTAACTGCCCTCCCCTGCTGACCTGGTCACCCCCAATGGCCCTCCCATGCCCAGCTGGTCCCCCTCCCCCAACTGCCCTCCCCTGCTGGCCCAATTGCCCCTAACTGCCCCTGCCCTGCTGGCCTATTCACCCCCAACCATCCCCCTGCCAGCCTGGTCACCCCCAACTGCCCCCCTCCCCTCCCTGCTGGCCTGGTCACCCCACGCAGCCTG
>PVJC01055037.1:0-10320 GCA_004026665.1 Murina feae
TTGGGGGGGAGTTGGGAGATCAACTGAAGGACTTGCATGCATCCATAGGAGCATAATCAGTGGACACGGGAAACTGGGGGTTAGGGAGGAAGGGGGGGAAGGGCAAGGGAAAAAATGGAGATCTATCTATCATCTGTTGTAATACTTATCTATCACTTGTAGTAATACTTTAAGCAATGAAAAAAAAAAAATAAAAAAATAAAAAATAAAAAAAATAAAAAAAAAAAATAAAAACTTTTAGTACCGCTTACAGCTTTTTTGTTTTTTGAAAGAAAAGAACTTGTGCAGAATATTAATTTGATTTTAAGTATGCCAGTCCCATAAACAAAATATGACATGTTATTAATTAATACCTAAGAAAGGCAGCTATATCATGTATGTCTTACCTGAAGTATATTATAAAATATTTTAGGGTTCCATCTTTATTTGTAATTTCTGGCTAGCAGATAAATTTTTTATACTATAAAAGAGTTTTGTTTTTTTTTTTTGCTTAGTGGTAGTGTTACAATTAATTTTTTTAAGTTATTTTTTTTTCCTGGAGGGTAAACCAGCAAATTTGTAATTGAATTTACTGGGGTAACAATGATTAATAAAATGTTACAACTTGAATATTTAAAAAAAAAATTTTATTGATTTTTAGAGAAATGGGAAGGAGGAGAGAGAGAGAGAAACATTGATATGAGAGAGAAATCAATTGACAGCCTCCCACACAGGCCCTGACCTCACAACCTGGGCATATTCCCTAAGTGGTGATCGAACTGACAACCCTTTGGTGCACAGGACAACACCCAACCAAATCACATAAGCCAGGCTTACAATTTAGTTTTAAAGTTCTTAAATAATCAAGCTTTTGAGTGCAGCACACCTTTTTTTCATTTTAATAACACAAACTCCTCAGTAATGCTAGTGGTTTGATCAATGCCTCTTATACAACTAATTTCTGCTGCTATACTGCATGGCTATATCTGTTTCTCCAGTCTAATTGGGATGCAACTGTAGTGCAGCAGAAAGACCAGTGAAGTTAATATCAAATATTTGGATTATAGTATTTGTTTTATAACTTAGCAGATGTGTGCCTTTAGTGTCCCAATAATCCCTGAATTATGACATGGAAGTATGAAATAGTTCGGGACAAGGATTGGAAACTCAAAATATGTGATCTCTACACCATTTTGGTGGGTGTGAAGACAGAATATTTGAAATAAAAAATTTTGGACAAAAGGTCACCATAGACCTTAAATTACTTAAAAGTCCTGAGACTCTGTTGTGCCATCTGTAAAATACGTACAATGATGCTTACCTCACAGGATTGTTTAAGGCTTGATTAAAATACAGTATGTAAAAGAGTGTAGCTCAGTCTCTGGAAAATGGATGATGTTAATTAATGTTTCCTTAGGTTGAAAGGCTCCCTCCCACCCCTTCCCCACCACCACCACCCCCAAAAATCTCCAAAATTAAAACATCTTTCAAGAAGCAGCCCAAAAAGCACTGCTCTACAAAGCCTGTTCAAACCATTTCAGTCCTTTGGTTAATAGTACTGGGCTTTGGAATCAGAAGAGATCCACGAGTTTAAAGTCAGAACTGCCATTAATTAGTAATTCCATGATATTGAAAAACTTACTCATTCTCTCTGCATCTAGGTTTTCCGTCTGTAAAATGAGATAATCATGATACATACTTCATAAGGTTATGAAGTATTAGATAAGATATATACATTTGAGTACCTAGCTTAGAAAGTCCTCTATAAGTATTACACAGTATGAATAGAAGTAGTAATGGAAAGTTTTCTTTTCAGTAAAATGTAAATAAAAATATCTTTAGAGTGTGGCAAAGTTCTTATGCTAAATTCTTTTAAACTATAATGCTGAACCAACATAACTAATTGGTTTGTACCTTGAGATATTTGGGGCAAAACTCGAACCCCACTTTTATAGAATATGCTTTCCCTACAGTGGGGGGTGGGAGTGGGTAATAATTTTCACTATTAATTAGTAGAAAGTAAAATTAGAAGGTAAGTCCTCTGGATACAAGTAGCAGAAGACCAAAGAGCAGTATTAAGATCAGCACTCAGAGACCGGACCTCCATAACTCCCTGGCGTTCACCTCAACGCCCCTCTTCGCTTAGAGCTGCGCAAGCGTACACTGATTTGCTCTTTTCTCCATGGTGCCCCCGCCTCCAAACCCCATCCTGTCTACCGTAATACGCAGGCGCATCTCCTCAAACCCGTTCCCTGCCATTCACGTCTCCCCCATCATTTCGTTCCCCTTGAACTTCAGCATCTCAGCAAGTTCAAACTCTCCAGCGTGAGGGTGGCGGCGATCTAGAGATCACGTGATGAGCATCTTGCTGCCCAACATGGCGGAATTCGACACCATCTCGGAACTGGAGGAGGAGGAAGAAGCAGCTACGTCCTCGTCCTCGTCGTCGCCGTCGTCGTCATCGTCTGTATCGGGGCTCGAGGATGACGAGGGAGATGATGAGGAGGAAGAAGATGAGGAAGAGGAGAAGGAGCAAGAGGAGGAGACGCCGCCACCGCCTCGGGTAGTGAGCGAGGAGCACCTGCGGAGATATGCCCCCGACCCTGTACTGGTGCGGGGCGCCGGCCACATCACCGTGTAAGCGAGAGGGGGTTATGGGGTTTTTAAAGGCTGAGATTTGGCGACAGACAAATGAGAAGGTGATCAAGGGGCCCGTGGAGAGGGGGGTGGGAGGGGGGCTTACTGAAGCACACATTTAGGAAATGACACCTGATGTAAATGAAACCTGCGAGAGGGAGGTGTATAGGACGTGAGAATGCAAATGTGATGCACCAAAGCCAGGTAAATAGTGAGCATAGGACAGGGGAGTGAGGAGTTTGGGAGCCAGAAGGTGAGAGTCCTTGCTTCTCTGTGTACGCTGGCAAGTGAATACTCTTTCAACTGCAGGATGTGTCAGATTATTTGCTGCTAAGATTGGTGTCTGGTGGAATACAGTCACTGCTGTGACATTTGACAAGACCTAGACTTGGTTTCTTCAAAACAGAAATATGATATAAAATTCCCACCCACCTACATAATCATCCATCCATTCTTCCTCTCCAGTCCTTAAATGAATAAATAGTTATCCTTTCCATGTCTTGATCACTCTCCCTCTCTTTCCCGAAATATCACACAATTAGAGGTTCAGGTTGAAAGGCAGCTATGAAAAGTAGAAAGAGTAATGGGTTGAAAGAATGAGGGCTCTTAGTTGTTAGTCCCAGCTTTGCTTCTTTCTAACCCTGTGACCTTGGTCAGGTTACTTACCATTTCTGGGCTTTTATTTCTCTGTCTGTAAAATGAGGGTTTTTGCATAGATGGTTTCTAAAAACTTTCAGCTCTGAGATAATTTAAGATACATACTTTGCAAGAGATTTTGTATGCCAGAACATTAAATATGCAAACATTAAATATATATGAAAATGAGTACCCTAGAAGCCGAGGATGATATTGTGAAAACTAATGCAGAATGACTTTTTTAAAAAAATGAAATTTTGGGTAATATTTGAGAAAATAAAAAGGGGAACCTCATACCATAATAGTTGCAAAGTAAAAGGAAATGTTAATGGTTCTTTGGGCTTTGAAGACTGCATTCTCATTTTTATGTGCTTGGGTTGTAAATACTTGAAAGTTTGAGTACTGGGTCATGTTCATCCTCTTAACTATGCTATTTTATACTGCATTTTCAAATAGAGCTATTTTTTTTTTTACTATCAAGTCATGCTGCCCTTAATTTTGATTATGGCTCCCCTAGCCCTTTTGATTTTCAACTGAGTTTATATTATCTGAAATCGTCTTATACATATTATACCACCTTCCTCCATCATGTTAGCTTTTTTTTCTTAATCCTCATTTGAGGGTTTGTTTTACTGTTTTGAGAGACAGACAGACAGACATAGATGTGAGAGAAACATCTATTGGTTGTCCCTTCTATAGGCCCCAACTAGGACAGAACCCGAAACCAGGGATGTGCCCTGCCCGGAAATCAAACCTACAACCTTTTGGTGCATAGGACAACACCCCAACCAACTGACCAGGGCCAATCATGTTAACTTTTGATTTTAACATGTTGAGTGTTTTCTTTGTAATATATTTTTTGTGGTCTTTGCATGAAATATATTAAGAAAGATTTTTAAATACAGCATGAATTTGGGGATATTTTTACACCTGCTTCTTGGTTAGGCAATTTTAATAGTTTCTCTTGGTCCAAGAATGTTATCAATAGACTACAATGGTCAGATGCCAGCTTTCTGCACTGTTTTACTTTCATCCCTTTTATCACTAGGGAAACATTTTTTTTTTACCCAAACTAATTATGGTGCAAAAGGTTACTTTCATGCAGATTATTTAACATGACTGAACAGAAGAGGGTTTTTATTCCAGGTTAATATTTTATATTCCAGAACTCCTCACCCTATTATTTTCTAAAGTTCAGAGAACAGACAAGGATCAAGAAAACAGAATTTAAGTTCCCTGAAACTCATTTGTGGTTCCATTCTACACTTCACACAATCATGGTAAAGTACTTACCAACCTATTTGCAATTAAAAGCAAAGCACTGACACTTGACATGTGCAAGTTCTTGTGATAGGTATAATATTCCTCCTGGTTTAAAGACTCTGGAATTAGGAGTGTGAAATGGTGGTGTTGGTAGCAACTGTTGGTATTAATTGAAACCAAAACCTGAAAAGCAGCAAACAGTTCTGAATTGCTAACCAATGCATATAGTTTGGAAAATTATTTTGTATTGTACACATTCTCTCAACATTTGACATCAAATGTCTGAGATTTGATAAAAGATTAAATGTTTAGCAGAACATTTTACTTAACCTGAGACTCTGGTCTGTCAATGGTAGGAAACCTCTTTTTAGTAGGTAAAGTAAGATCCTTAGGAAATAGTTAATTTAATTCTGAGACATCTAAAATACCAGGTTCTGTTTAATTTTTTCTGGCATAGGAGTGTTAGAGTTGCCCTATCTGAATGAAATATTTCTTATTTTGTCTAACCTTTTCTTATTTCCATTCTCTGTGCAGTCATCTGCTCTGTAGAGGACTTAGTTTTTTTTCAAAACTTAAATTTTGAGAACCATCACTTCAATCTCAGTATATTTTAAACCTAGCATTTCCCCTCCTCACATTGGCTGTGCATTCCAATTGCCCCCTTTCTGACCCTGATACCACCATTATAATTTCCTGGGGTAATACTTCAAATTCTTAAGTCATTTTACTTCTTCATTCTTTAAAATATATATATAAATATATTTTATTGATTTTTTTGCAGAGAGGAAGGGAGAGGGATAGAGAGTTAGAAACATCAATGAGAGAGAAACATCAATCGCTGCCTCCTGCACACCTCCCACTGGGGATGTGCCCGCAACCAAGGTACATGCCCTTGACCGGAATCGAACCTCAGACCTTTCCGGCCGCAGGCTGACGCTCTATTCACTGAGCCAAACCAGTTAGGGCACTTCTTCATTCTTTTTGAATGCCCGTCTGTCCCAAAATTATGTCATCATGCATTTTGAAATGTCTATTAGATTTTTAACATTTTATCCATTTCTATTGGCACCACTCTAGTTTGGGTTGTCATTATCTCCTGCTTGAATTATTGGCACAGACGGCCACCTCTCCCCACTCTAATCTATCCTGCATACTTGTGCCAAACTAATTTTCTTAAAACACAGTTTAATTATGTCACCTTTTCCCCCTGTGGTAAAACCCGCGTTGGATCTTAATTAGGTCTGAATTCCTGGGCTCTCTTCTGCCAACCTCTGAGGTCAAGGTGTCTCTCTACTTGCCCAAAGCTCATCCCTCTACTTATACCTTCCATAGCCTTCTCTCAGACAGTGCTTCATCAGGCAGCCCCTGTCTCTCTAATACTTCTCTGCTTCTCTACTGGCTCAGCTTGTAAACATAATAAAAGAATAATTCCTTAAACACAAAATAAAACCAAAACCTTCCTAGACCTATATTTCCCCTCTAGCTACTATCTAGTCTCTCTTCCTTCCTTTTCCAAATTTCTTAAGTGTTGCTACATTCTCCATATCTATTTTCTCTTCACACCTCTGTAATCTGGATTCTGCCACCATGATCACTGATGAACTGACCTTAAGATCACCATGATTCCCTTGTTGCTAAATTAGTGGGCACCTTTTTTTCCCTTTCTGGTCCTCATGGCTGTATATGATAATTATAATGACTCCCTTTCTTGGAGGCTTCTACTCTGGGAGTCACAAGCACAAAAACCTTTACAGGCAAGATAGGTCACAGACAATGATGCAGCATAAATAGTGATGGGGCCTTACTTGAACTGGAAAGTATGTTTTGCCTAAAGGTATTTAAATCTTGATTTTTTAAAAAAAATGTCTAGCAAAAAAACCACCAGAAATTCCTTGGTCACTTCACTCTTCTTGTATTTTTGTGGCTAAATCTTAACTGTCTCATTCATGGGCTTCTCTTCCTCTCTTGCCCCTTTAATACCAGCACTACCCAGGGTTTTGTTCTCAGCCTACTATTCTTCTCATTCCTTGCTCTCCCTAGATGATCTCATCTTGACTCTTCATGATTTCAATTATCTGATGTCTCCCAAATATGTATCTCTGTACCAGACTCTGCTCAGACTCTTATCTGGTTTTTCTTACCTTGTGACCCATCCTTATCTTAAATTCAACATACTCAATACCGAACTCATTCCACCCACACACACACACACACACTCATACCCCTCTCTCAACCCCTCAAAAAAATCTCACCTATTTCTGTATCCTTCATCTCAGTTAAATGTACTTCTACTGATCTTGTTATTCATCCTTGGGTCCTCTTTCCCACTCACAATTTCCACAACTAAGCAATCAGCAAGTATTAACAATATATGACCCAAACTTTTATTATTCTCCTCCCTACCACCATTTCTCCGATTCAGGTCTTTTTCATCACACTAACTAGTTGTCTTGCCTTTATCTTTGTCACTTTCACATCCAACCCATCCTGTTGCTAGATTAAGACACCACTTTCCTGCTTAAGACTATTATGTTGTTTTCCTTTTACCTACAGGATAGAATCTAAGTTCCATAAGGTGACTATACAACTGGACCCTGCCTATCTATCAGCCTCAACTCCTGACATTTCCCCTTACTGCTTATATTTTCCTATTAACAGCATGCTGTTTCTTATCTCTTTGTCTCTAAGAAGGGGCCTTCATCTGGTATTCTCACTTTAGCTCTCCATATGTCACCAGCTCCTGAAAGTCTTCTCTACCCCCATATAATCTAATAAAAGAGTAATATGCAAATTAACCATCACTCTGAGACACCTAAGCCATGCCCACAAGCCAAGCCACGCACTCAGCCAATCAGAGCGCTGTATGCAAATTAACCCAGCCAAGATGGAGGCTGACAGCCACGGAGCTAGAGCAAACAAGAGGCTTCCATTGCAACTGCCTGCCTAGGCCAGCTGGGCCTCTGCTCAAGGCAACAATGTTTCAATTATAGAAGCCATGGAGCTGAAGCAAACAGGAGGCTTTGTTGCCTGCCTAGGCCTCCACTCACGGCAACAAAGTTTCAATTATAGAAGATAAATAAACCCTAGAAACCTGATTCCAGCCAGCCTCGCTGGGACGTTGGGTCCATGAGAGCTGTGGGAAGCCTGAAAACAGCCCTCAGCCTCTCACCCTGACTGGCCAGGCACCCCAGTAGGGACCAGAACTCTGAAGGGGCTGTGGCCAGCCTAAAAACGGCCCTCAGCCCCTCACCTAGGCTGGCCACACCCCCATGGGGTGAGGGTTCCCACTGGGGGGCTTGGCCAGCCTGCAAACAGCCATCAGCCCCTCACCCAGGCTGGCCAGGCACTCCAGCAGGTGGACAACCCCCGAGGGGTCCCAGACTGTGAGATGACACAGGCTGGGCTGAGGGACCCCCCGAGTGCACAAATTTTTGTGCACCGGGCCCCTAGTTACATTATAAGCTGCAGTGGCAGGAACAATTTCTGGTTCCCCCTTGAATCCTCAGTATGTACCCTAGAATGGGCATTCAATAACAGTGAGTTGAATGAATATTGGCTCACTTCAGTAGCACTGAATATTGGTTCATTTTAGTAATACCATAGTGTATACTATATTATAGGTCCTCAACAAATACTAGTTAGTTGAATCATGCTATGGAGAGTACCTGTGTTTCTGAGCATAAGTATATATGTATACAATAATATCATCAGTGATGGGGATGGGGATATGGAATGGCTTTACCTCTGAAAGTTTTATTAAGCAAGCCCATGTGTCAGAATTCCCATCTACTTGTATCTTCCTAATATATTGACTTTTAGTTACTTTAACAAGATATTAATCTTTTAACATGTGATTAATTGTAATTTCTTAAGAAGCAGAATGACTTAAACATACTAATTGTAACTCCAATTCTGAGGTGATGATCATAAGTGGATATTTGGGGATCCTTTTCAAAATTTCCAAAAAGATATGGCTAAATTAGCTCTCACTGATTTGAAGTTCCAGAAACAGAAATAATGAAGTGTTTCTTGAAAATATTAAGTGTTTCAGAAATATTATACATCTGAGTGGTCTAAGTTAGTATCTATTACTTTTCTTCTTGATATTTTTAGAATAACTATTTGGATCCAATATATTAAAATACAAGGAAAATTCTATCTCATGGGATTTTCTTTCCTATTTGTAAACATTACCACATTCTTTATATTGCTTAAAATATGTAAATATTTACCCTTGATGGTACCCCTTGTATAGAGGTTAGTAAAGATGATAGGTCACCAATTCTCAGGTATTTATAAAATTATCTCATTAAAATTAATCTAAAAGAGCTGAAGTTATTACATATAGAGTTGAAAAAGGCGAAATTTGACACGCAGTGCATTTCTGCAAAAATTAGAGAGCACTACAATATTAGTAATTCTCAAATCAGTGAATGGGTTACCTTTTCTGTTAACAGATGTCTTTGAGAAATTACAATGATGCATTGTTAATTTGTGTTTATATAAAGTAAATATTTTATAAAATCTTAGGCTTTTGAGAATATGGAAGCTATCGTAAAACTTGCCATTTTACAGTGTGGCAAGACATGATTGTTTCCATCTAAAAGATTAAATAAATTTAACAATATATTTTTTAAATCTTTTTGAATTGTGTGGCATAAATTTTACTTTTCCTTGGTATAGTAAATAAAGTTCAGTGCACATGCTCTAGAATCAGCGTTACTATAAGTGCATAGTTTTCTAGTTAAATCATGTTTCTTGTTAGAATTTTACCTCGCTTTGATTTGTTTACTTAAACAACCTGAGCATATGAACTTCAATTTGTACAAGGTTTTCAAAAGCTGATGTATAGCCATTTTCAAAAAGATTATAAACAGTAAGGGGTATAGGAAAGAGGGAAGAGCATCTAAGAGGACCCATCCTTCTTTGCCTTACTCTAAAGAATTGTACAAGAAATTAAAATTTGAGCCCAGCCACCATGGCTCAGTAGTTGAACATTCGATTATTGGTCAGGGCATAAGCCCAGGTTGTGGGCTCAATCCCCAGTGTGGGGTGTGCAGGAGGCAGCCAATCAATGATTCTCTCTCGTCATTGATATTTCTCTCTCTTTCTCCCTGTCCCTTCCTCTCTGAAATGAATAAAAATTTATTTTTTAAAAATTTGAAACATTGAAGACATTGACAAATAAAATACATCATTAGGAACTGCCAGCTGGGTCCATCTCAAACACATAGTAGGCTCTATATTTAATGAAGCCAATAAAATGACAGTATGAGCAGTTCCCAAGTACCTATTTGTCTAATGCTAAAGAACCCTATCACTGATCATTAATGGGTAGATGAGCTTCTCTAACCTTGAGATGGACTCACGGTTCTTAATGGTTTGTTTATGAAACAGCTGAAGTTTTTACTCAGCAGCAGCTATTCCAACATTTTTAAAAAATTTATCTTTATTGTTCAGATTATTACAGTTGTTCCTCTATTTTCTCCCCATAGCTCCCCTTCTCCCATTTCCCACCCCACCTTCTTTCCCCCCCTCCCCACTGTCCTCATCCATAGGTGTACGATCATTGTCCATTCTCTTCCCGCACCCCCAACACCCTTTACCCCCGAAAATTGGCAGTCCACTCCCTTTCTATGCCTCTGATTCTATTCTATTCACCAGTTTATTCTGTTCATCAGATTTTTTATTCACTTGATTTTTAGGTTCACTTGTTGATAGATATGTATTTGTTGTTCATAATTTTTATCTTTACTTTTTCTTCATCCTCTTCTCAAAGGATACCTTTCAGCATTTCATATAATA
>PVJC01055038.1:0-10314 GCA_004026665.1 Murina feae
AACCAGCTTCTGCCAAAATAGGAGAAAGGGGCACCTATAAACTCAGTAATAGAACAGACATACTGAGTTTTTTTTAGTGTGTTTTTTGGAAGATACCCATATGTAAATGTGAATTTTGGCTCTCCCCATCAGCTGGTGACTTATTCACATTTTTTTTCTAATTCTCATGCAGAGATTATACCTAATGACTCATTTATCTCTGAGACTCTAAGAGGGTACATTGGCTTCTCCAGAGCACAGGGCTCAGAATAAAAATCATGTAACTGAAGCAATAACTGTTCTGTGGTTACAACTCGCATACCTACAAGAAGGACATTGGAACCTGGCCCCCAGGATCCAGCCCTCCAGCTCTGACCAGCTCTGTTTTCCTTCCAGGGAAGTTGTATTTCTTCTCTAGCGGCCTTCTGTTTTCTCACCGTCATCATGGAAGCATCATCATTTCCAAGGATCACATGAATTCCATTTCATTCTATGATGGGGTAAGTATTTTACCAGTCTGTGGCTTTCGTGTTCAGAAAAATACTCTACCTCTGAGGGAAAAACCAAATAACTCCTTGTCCTCACTCTGCCACCATGGGTCAGGATGGCAGGAATCAGCACTGCCTTTAAAGCAGGCAGGCAGGGAGATCATGGAGAGGCCTGTCCACTCTCAGGGCCCTGAGCCTCATTAACCTTGCTGCTCTGTAAAGGGTTTAGCTACAAGGGGCTTCTGGGTCAGGAGGGCCAGCAGCTACCCATGGGTAATTAACTCATCTCAGATAGGATGAGAAAGTAGGCTGAAGAAGGCCTCCAATGGCCCCTACCAGATGGCCTCCTGCCTAGGAACACAAAACTCACCCATCTAAGAGCTGCTTCCTGCCCAGCCAGCATAGCTCAGTGGTTGAGCATGGACCTATGAATCAGGAGGTCACAGTTTGATTCCCATTCAAGGCACATGCCCAGGTTGCAGGCTTGATCCCCAGTAAGGGGCATACAGAAGGCAACGGATCAGTGATTCTCCCTCATCATTGATGTTTTTATCTCTCTCTCCCTCTACCTTTCTCTCTGAAATCAATAAAAATATATTTTTAAAAAGTACCCTAGAATGAATTTTGAGATGACATTTTTAGGGGGGAAAAAACACCTTTGTACTTCCTATATCTTGTATACCTGGGTATTGGAAAGCACATCTGTTATTGAACCCCAGTAAACCACATAATGTGAAAATAATTTCACTAAAATTAATTTTATGTGTCTGATAGTAGTTGTGAGGGCTAGTATCATGCAAATAGATATTGATATTCCCTCTTTTTTCTCATTGATATTCCCTCTTTTTTCTCTTAGGATTCCACCAGTGTTGTTGCTGTCCTTCTGATACACTTCAGAAGCTCATTACTTCCTCATCTCCCAGTTCATTTCCATGGTTCAAGCAATTTTATGATGATTGCCCTTTTCCCCAAATCAAAGATCTACCAAGCATTTTACCCAGAGGTAACATCAATCATTAGTGAGCAAAACTACTACTCTTCCCCCTAGCAGTTTAGGTGGTAAGGCAGCATCTCAGTGAAGGATGAGAGGGAGTGTTGGGAAGGCTGGTCGGGTGGCTGCTTCTAATCCCTTTGGGTTCTGGAGAGGTGCCTTGACATTGAGAGGTGAGAACTTAAAGGAACTGAGCAAAAGGCTTTTTAGCTTCTAAGAAAAATCTTCTTGTCCCTTTAAATCCTAATTAGATTTATTTTCCCTTTAGCTACTTGGTTGAATTGTTGGGCCCTACCTACTGGATTAGCGCTCTCTGCCCCACCCCAAGTTCTCCCTCCCCATGGTTCAGAGCCCTGCCCTTGTGAATGGTCCCACCTGACAGGCTGCATATTATAGGCACTGAGCACAGATGGCATGAGTGAGGGAGCTTACTGAAAATTATACAGCCCACTTAGAGACCAAGAAATAGCCAAAGTAAGACAGATGGCCAGCCTTATGATGGTGGAAATGCTTGGAAAGGTCTGATTAGAGCAGTTTATGAGAGGACAGTGTCTCTCCCTCAGGACAGATTTGCAGAACATGGAGGAGACAAGAGCTGGCCTTGGCTGCAGATGGCGTCTCAGACCAGTCTGTGCCTCCCTCTTACTGCCTGCTGGTCCTTCCTATCTCCTTGTGCTTGTCCTTTCAACCTGGAGCATGGAGCGGCCCTTTAGATTCTCTTTAGCCATCCCTCTCTCTGGCCCTATCACCAGGGAAGGACATGCCCCTTCTGCCAGAACGTTACCCAACACCTTCTTTTGTGCTTCCTGGCCTCTGAGGGAGCAGGATCCCTGAGAGAGGAACCCAGAAAGAAATTCTAGTTTTAAAAAATACAGAACAAAATTGTTTCAGGTCTCTATTTTTGAAACAAACTTGTTTGTTATGATGGTCTGTCTCTGTACTGACAGCCTAGATTTTCAACAACCATCAAATCCCCATGTGAGTTCCATATCCTGTTGTTGGGTTTCAAGTGTTCTTTGCTCAAATTCTGTTTTGTTTAGGTCTTCTCCCTCTGGCAACAGCAGGCTAACTCAGGGCTGTCTTTAAAAGTGATCCAGGAAGATGGATTATCTGTGGAACAAAAGAGATTGTAAGTGGCTGCCTTCAGTGTTTATGCTTGCTTCCTAAGCTGTGCATGTCTGTTCTCTCTGCAGGATGACTTGCGTTATGTAACACAGGGGTCTTGGTTTCTAAAAGGGCTGACACAGTCACTTCAATGCTGCCAACTTGCAGGTAGTAAGAGCCCTTGGGGAAATAGAAGTCAAGAAAGATGAAATCCACCAAGGATCAGAAATCCGTTGTATTACCAAGGGTTTCAGGCCAGCCTTCCTATGCGGGCACACCAGTCGCATTTTATTTAAGTCGGCAAGATGCTTGTTTTGGAAGTGTTGACTCTGTCATAGGACTCTGGCTTGAAGGCATCAGAACAAGTAATGTAAAGTGTGTGCATCCTAGGGATTAATATATTGTTATTGATTTCAAAGAGGAAGGGAGAAGAAGAGAGATAGAAACAGCAATGATGAGAGAGAATCATTGATCGGCTGCCTCCTGTATGCCCCACACTGGGTATTAAGCCTGAAACCTCACTGGGAAGCAAACCATGACCTCCTGGTTCATAGGTCGATGCTCCACCACTGAGCCACACCAGCTGGGTTAATCTGTGAGCTTTTGATATTCCAGACACTCCAGTGCACAGAAGCTCTTCAATGTCCTGAACCATGCTGCCAGGGAGAAACGAAGTCCACTAAAGCTGCTCTCCGCCAAACTCCCAGAGCTGGATTGGTGAGCTCTGATTTTCTGGTTATAGATGTTTAATATTCTGGCATGGAAATGTCAGAAACCTCAGTGTTGGTCCATTCTAAGCTTTTTTCTTCATAGCTTCTTAGGGATCATTGTAAAAGTTAGTAGTGACACACCATATACAATGTTATTCTTTAGAGAGCATCTCTCTAAGGTTTCTTTTTCATCAGTTAAATAAGGAGTTTCTCATGTGGATGGGCACAGTAAGGCAAGGCTGGTGATGCTAACACAAGAGCATTCTCTTGCTTTTCTAGGTTTCTCCAGCATTTCGCCATCAGCAGCATTAGTCACGAGCCTGTGATGAGGGCCCATCTCCCTGTCCTGCTGCAGCAAACTGAAATCAACACTACTCACCGAGTAGAAAATGACAAGGTACAGCAGCTCACCAGATCTGCTGGGAGTTCATGGGAAGAGAACCCCGATAGCCTGGCCTTGATCTTCTGTATCAGTTAACAGGAGTAGCTCAGGCAGAGTCCCTTTTATAGGCCTCTCCCCCCTTTAGATACTGATGTAATGATGCACGTGAAACACGCTCTCTGCAATGTGTACGGGCGTCTCCATTAACCCCAGCCAAGCCTATGGCAGCATGAACCTCTGGCACCTTGCCGGGTCCTCCCCTTCCTTCTCCAGGCTTTTCAAATTCTTGCTCAGAGCTCTCATGCTGTCAGCTCTTTCTGGTTGTGACAAGGACTTAGCTGGCAGTGGGTGACACATTGAGCTTAATGAGAGGATGGGCCTTGTTAGTTGGGCCTTGCTGGCATCACCAAGGTAAGGTGATACTGTATAAACATATCAGAGTGGATTCTAATCTGCTCCCACCTCACACTCCCTTCCTCTTAACCTCTCCCATTTCTTTGGAGCCATATGTCTTTATATGCTCAAGGCATTTATTTCTGTGAAAATCTAGAAGACGCTCAGCTACAAAAGAAAATAGAACCAGTAAGCAATTAGAAGCCTTGTTTTTCCCTTAGGCAAGAGTTTAAAAATGAAAATGCTTACTTGTTATATTTTGTTAAAAGGTGCTGTAGGCCCTAGCCAGGTACTTAGTTGGTTAGTGTTGTCCAGATACGCAAAGGTTACAGGTTTGATCCCCAGTCAGGGCACATACAAGAAGCAACTAATGAATACATAAATAAGTGGAACAACAATATTTCTCTCTCTCTCTCTCTCTCTCTAAAAATAAGTAAAAAATATGTTAAAAGGTGCCATAGGACTGTCGTTAAAATAAGAAGGTGTCTGGCTATAAGCATGTGTGCTGTGATTTGAGAGGCTAAGACCTGGGCACTGAGAAAAGGAAATTTGGATGGGAGGAGGGTAAACAAAAAGTCAGTTAGTGGAATAATGGCCACAGGGGCGGAAAGGGATACAAAGTAGGACCTGGTCAGAGGGGAGATGGGAGAGCTTCTGCTTCCCAGAAAGAGGCGGGATCCACTGCCGTCTCTCTGCTGAGCAGTGAATGTCACCACACTGAGCGTCAGTGTAAGTTAGCTGTGACCAGGCCTGTCCAAGCGAGTCTTGTGTATTGTGATAAAGCACATACTTAAAGAGGCCCTTGCCACACTGTCGCTTTTTTCTTTCTTCCCTTGCTTGACCCATCTTTGTTAGTGAATATCTTTGAGTTGCTTTACAATGTCTGCCTGCAGAGGGCCCTGTATTCTTATGGTTGTGTATTAAAGTTGGGACAGTCCAGCCTGGGTCCTCTTCTCCCCATCAAAATTCAAAGGACGAAAGGCCACCACCAGCTTCTGCTTCAGGGAATTCAGCTTCTCCTCATGCTGGGCAACTTTAATGCGCATGCATGTCACAAAACCCCACATGTGGATATTTTGCTCTTCAGAGGTCAGTCTGAGCATGGCAAAGAGAAGTGGAACTGGAACTGAGCTGAGTTGTAAGAAGAAGCTGACACCTGCATCCCAAGCCAGTTTTTAATGCCTAACATCCTACAATGTATTCTCCTTGCAGCACTCAGGACCTCGCCCCACTAATCATTTTTATTAGGGTAAAATATATGTTAAAAAAAAAAAGACTCAAAATGCTTCCTACACCAGTTTGTTTCCTCAGCTCAGGCTACGCAGCTTGGAGGGCAGGGCAGCCAGACAAAAACATCTACAGTGCCACTGGTCTCCTTGGCTGAGGTTACTGTGCCAGTTGAGCCTATGGCATTTTGGTTCTAGACCTCCTTTCTGCCTAGTATTTTCCATTGTATTTTAATTGATCTAGTCACAGTGTGCTCTTTGGAAATTGTAATACTAATACAAAATTTAAAAAGCGTTTGTTGTGTGCCAGACAATGTTCTAAGCACTTTACATATATTAACTGTAATCATCACACCTACCTTGAAAGGTAGGTTCTATTGTTAGCCCAAGGTCATCACAGAACTAGTGAGTGCTGGTGCTGAAGTTCAAACTCACAGAACCTGGCTCCAGCAGTCAGTTCTCTCACACAGTGCTGCCTCCCAAATGAATCGCAAACCCACATGGCTTTTCTTTCACGTAGGTCATTGTCAGCATTGTAACTGGCCTCCCGGGATGTCATGCTAGCGAGCTCTGTGCTTTTCTGGTCACACTGCATAAGGAATATGGCAGGTTAGTATGGCTGCCGCCTTTGCTTTGGGGAAAGGGAAACCTTGGACATGTACTGACCTCTGGTGTAACTGGTATCAGCACAGTAGTCATCATCCATCCATTCATTTGACACATTTTAATGTACTGGGCACTTTCTGTATGCCAGGCACTGCTCTAAGTGTGGAGGACAAATGAACAAAGCAGACACAAAAATCTCTGCCCTCATGGAGCTTACATTCTCGTGTGGGAACACAATTAACCAGATAAGGAAAATCGTGTATTAGCTAGTGAAAAGTACGCTGGAGAAAATAAAGCAGAGAAGGTTATAGGGATTACTGGGCTGGGAGGTTGGGGGTGGGAGCAGGGATTCCAGCTTTAAAGGGAAGACCTCACTTAGAAAGTGACATTTGAGCAAAGGCCTGAGAAAGTGAGGGGATGAACCCCTGAGTATCTGGAAGAGCACTGTAACAGCTGGACCAGCGCAGGCAAAGGCCTATCGCAGGGAGATTCAGGGCCAGGGTGGTTAAAACTTGGGACTGCGTGAGTTTAGGTGCAGCTGGGACATGTTGGCTCAGGTGAAATTGGGGAACCATTCATCCATCACTTCCACCTGGCTGGCAGGTTACTAAACAACCCTTGCTCACTGAACCAGGCATTTAGTATCTAGTCAGTCTACCTCAAAGTAAGGCAGGCTGTAGGGATTGAGAAGACTGCAGTGGCCCAGAGGTTTGGGAGTTTTGGGTGGGAGGTTGTAGAGGCTAGAGAGACAAGTTTTAGAGAGATATGAGGAAGATATTGGACCTCCTTTATATAATTACTAAGTAGTTAACCAGTTTCTCCCTCATTTCCATTGCTTTTGTTCTGCAATCAGTCTAAATTCTTCACTCTGCACATTTCTTATTCTCAGCAAGCATTTTATTGAGCACCAGACTGAAGCCATTGTATTGAATGGTCCTTCAGGAAGTGACTGCCTGGTCAGGAGTTTTTCTCAGCTCTGAAGTCTATTGGCCTTTTTCCCTGTGGCAAGGAGTTTCCTGTCATAAACTCCAGTGGCAGTGGTGTCAAGATAGGGGGCTCCACACCCAGGCAGTACCCTCTGGCTGTTTCTGTGGTGCCAGGATTGCTCTCTCCTGTATGATGGATTCACTGGGCAGAATGTCTGACATTTGAATCCACAACTGAGCTGCCAGGCCAGGCCTTCAGGTGGTACCCACAGTGAGATCACACTTGCCATTTCCAGGTGGATGGTGTACCGCCAAGTCATGGACAGCTCTGAGTGTTTCCATGCTGCCCACTTTCAGAAGTACCTTTCCAGTGCCCTCGAGGCCCAGCGGAACCGCTCTGCCCGCCAGTCAGCCTACATCCGCAAGAAGACCAGATTGTTGGTGGTGTTACAAGGGTGAGCACTGGGAATCTGGGGACAGTGGGGTAGGGTGGCGACATTGCCACTGCTGTTACTTAATGTGTAACTCACCTGGGGTGCAGAACAAACTCCACATGTGTATGAGGAGGGTCTGCACTACATAAAGAGGCCTTAAATGAGCAAGGACTCCTGTTGACATCCTGTAGCCTAGAGTAGCTGGTGTAGCTTACACACAAGTTTTAGTTTTGACTTTAACATCATAATATCGCCAAAAGCTGGGAATTCGGGAGGTTTTCTAGGTAAGTTTCTTTGGTGATTCTTATAACAATAGTGATCCCTAAGCCTCTTCCTTCACTGTTTAAATGAGGGAGCTTCACCTGTTTCAGCCCTCCCTCATATGGAGTTGCAGAGACAGCCCCCACACTCTGCAGTCTCCAGCCCCACCATCCTGAGGATGGCTGGTCCAGGAAGGTTTCCCAAGACTGTCGGTGAAGAGCTTGATTGTCCAGCTAAACAAGGAGCTCTCTGAGAGGACAGGTTTGACAGTGCGTACCACTGCTCCCAGCACCCTGGCTGCAAAGAGCTTCCCTTGACCCCTTGTAAAGCCTTCCAGGAAGGAGCCCCATGCAGGTCCATCACCCTCTTAGAGGAGACTGTGCTGAAATGCAGGCCCTGCTCTTCACAGGTGTCACTGTGGTTGGTGATAAATACTCTTGTGGCAGTTCTCATAAACTGCTTTGGTGCTATGCTGGGTTTTGTGCTTGTAATAATGATTTGCAATTGGATGGTTGTTTCCAATAAAGAATAGGCCCAGATAATGGTGAGAGTTGGAGGAAAACCAGATCAGTGGTCCTGAGCAGGAAGTGGGCAAGGCTGTGCACCCCACCAGTTATCATTCCTCTTCCTCATGCCTGTTCTTATCCTGCCCTGGGCTTTCCTTCTCTCAGCCCCTTTGTGGGCTGAGGTTGTAGAAGCCATAGAGCAAGTGCCTAGTTTGAAACCACTTGTTTTGTTTTTTTCTATCACTTTTAATGGTCAAAATAACACATTGGCCCTTGTCAGAGTTGAGAATCAGTGGGGGTATAGACCTGGAGTCAAATTTGTCAATTTAACAGTGTGCGGCTGGGGTAATTTTCCATCTTCTGTCACTTCATAGACCATCGTTGATTCCTTGTCTCTGATTGTGCAAGTCTACAAAAGTGTCAGCTGTTCTGGCTGCTCTGGACTGCAGTGACAGTGTATGGCCAGCCCATTCTTGTCCTCTTAACCTTGCCCAGTCACAGCTCTGGGATGCTAGGGACCTCAGATTTCCTAACAGACTCAAGCCAGGATGCCAGCTAAGCGCTGTGGCTCTCACGAAGACACTGTCCTTACAGGCTGGGCCTGTTCTCTTGAGGCTCAGCAGGGAACTTGTGGCAGCCTCCTTTGTGAATGTCCATCTTCTTGGGGCTGGACCTCCAAGCCCAATATTGAGATTGCTGGTGGAGGGTGACCCCAGAGGCTTCTCAAATTGAGAATGTTTTACTTTAGTGTTACTTTAATCTTCATTTATAGGGTTCTTTGGGGGAAACCTGTGGTTGGGGCTGAGTTTTATTTTGTCCCTAGAGTGGCCTGGTGCCATTTGACTTACTACAGCAGTGGGGGCAGTGGTGTTGAGCTTGACATCAAGTGGAGCTATTAGTTATTACTGTAAAAATTAATGTATTTTGAAATTATGAAATTTTTAATGGAGGACAGAACAATGGTTGTTAGGAGTTAGAGATGAGAGTGGGGGGACAGAAGGGAGGTGTGTGTGGTTATAAAAGGGATCCTTATGATGGTTGAAGCTGTTCAGTATCTTGAGTATGGTCGTGAATATAGGAACCTACACAGGTGACAGAATTCTATAGAACTACATACATATAACACACAAATAAGTAAAACTGGATAAATCTGAATTTTAAAAATTAATTTTAAGGAATTTGTTTATACTTTGGAAAGTTATAAAATCATTCTTTAAATTATCTACATTTAAAACTAAATATCTCACAAATAAATAAAACTAAGTATCTCTCTAAAAACAAAAATTGAATTAATGTGCCCAGTTGATGTGGCTCAGTGGTTGAGAGTTGACCTATGAACCAGGAGGTCACAGTTAGATTCCTGGTCAGAGCACACGCCCAGGTTGCCGGCTCAATCCCCAGTAGGGGGCGTGCAGGAGGCAGCTAATCAATGATTATCTCTCATCATTGATGTTTCTATCTCTCCCTCTCCCTTCCTCTCTGAAATCAATAAAAAAATATATATTTTTAAACATTGAATTAATGTTAAAACATGTTCCCAAAGTCTAGGCTTAAATTGCAAACATAAAACAGAGCCCAAAAGACACATGAATGGAATATCTGTTATTTCAGAGGAAAGAAAGTTCAAGTCCTGCTGGGGTTTTGTTTTGGTTTTGGTTTTATTTTTAATAAAGAGAGTACAGACAAAAAAGAGGCAAATATGAAGAACCAGTTTATTGCCTTCATCATGCATTCAGGCAGTTTAGCCAAAGTGGCCAAGTGCAGTCTGGCAGCTGAAGTGGCCTGCTCCTTCGGTGGTGAGGACTGCCTCCTTCCGTTTGGAGGCCACGCCCAGTGTGATTGCTATAAGGCAGGGGCTAAGGAGAGAGGAAGGGTCTAGCAGGACCCCTCAGTAAGTAGAGTGAATGACACTTAGGGCTTCCTCTCTCTCTCTCTTTTTTTTTTTTTTTAGGGCTTCCTCTCTTGCCACAGGGGCTCTTGGCTGCAGTGCGGAGATGCATCATGTAGATGCACTAGCCTCACCAAGGAGCCTGGGGCCTGTTTCCACTCTAACCTTTTTTATTAAAATAAATGAAGATTAATGGAATGCTCTAAAAACCTGGCAATTCCCCAGTCACCCTCTCAAAGGGTAAACCTATTGTGTTAATGACCAAAATCTGCAGGACTGGCTTGTAAATCTTTTTTTTTTTAAATAGTTCATTGATTCTTAGAGCAGAAGGGAGAATGAGAGAGGAAAGAGAAACATAGATGTTCTGAGAGAAACATCCATCAGCTGCCTCCAGCATTGCCTCAAGCCCTCTTATGCCCT
>PVJC01055039.1:0-10321 GCA_004026665.1 Murina feae
TTATCATATCCTTGAGGGTCTCATTAGATTCATTGAGGAGCTGACTAAATTTATTGGCGGTCTCACTAAATTTATCGGCAGTCTCTAGAAATTTCTTGAAAAACCTAATAACCGTGGTTTTGAACTCTATATCCTGTCGTTTTCTTTCCTCCATTTCTGTCATTTGTGGCCTGCTTCTTTGTCTCCGCATTTTGGCTGCTTCCCTTGCTGAGTTAGGCGATCACTGAGAGGGATTAACCTCTAAGCCACTTGATTATGAGAGTCAGCTGTGTCTACAGTGGGAGAACTTCTGTGCTGGAGACACCCTTATGGGGCAAGAGTTGTTTCAGTGGGGCTTTTATGCTCACTGCATCTGCCCCGAGTGTGTTCATTGTGGATCTGTTTTGTTTAGGTTAGTCCCACTCTGGCCACTGGGTGGGGCTGGCTCCTGTATCTTTAAGGAGGTGTTGAGTTAGCCTTTGCCTTAGGCTACTCAGTCTTTTATATGCAAAAGCCTCTGATGCAGCTTGGGAGGGGCGGGGCCTCGGGGAGTTTGCAGGGCAGGGTGGAGCAAATAGCTATGGCTTCTCAGCCCTGTGCTGAGAGACACCAGGTCTCTGTGTCCCACGGTAATTGCTGCAAGCAACTCTGAGAGAAACCCGCTTTGGATTTCCTCCTGGTGCCAGTCAGTCACCCTTCTCTGGGTGTCTGGGTCCTCAGAAACTCGCCTGGAACTGGAGTTCAGAGCCGCTGGGAACTTGTGGCTCTCTCTGTTTTGGAAAAGAACCGCGACCTCCGGCGCCAGCCCTTTCCCCGAGCCTCGTGCGCGCGCCTCCGTACCTCTGTACTTTGCTTCCGTTGCTCCTCTGAGTCTCAGACTCTTTTCTAGTTGTAGGATTTTCACTCAGCCAGCCTTCCTGTGGGTGCGAGTGGTGTCCGTGTGTTCTTTTCGTGGTTTTTCTGAAATAGTTTTTCACGGCTGCATTTACGGTGTTTACCTTATGCCACCATCTTGCTGTCTCCAAATTTCTGTTCCTGATTTATTTTTCTTAGTGGAATGTTGTAGATTAGAGTTTGAAAAGGCCTCTCTGGGATTATGTCTTTAGTTTTTGGAAACTGGAAAGGATCTTTTACAAACCTCTAACAAGCTAAACCTGCAGTAAGCTAAAAGGTGCCAATTTAATGACTCATTTGAAATTATGATAGCAATTTATAAACTATTTGAAAAGATATATTAAAAATCAAATAAAACAGACAAGGAATGGAATGTGTTAATTACTGTATCAATAATTTTAATCTGGTGCTCATTTTAGCAGCACATACACTAAAATTGGAATGATACACAGAACATTAGCATGGCCCCTGTGCAAGGATGACACAAATTCATGAAGCGTTTCATATTTTAAAAAAACTAAAAAAAATATATTGATTTTTCACAGAGAGGAAGGGAGAGGGATAGAGAATTAGAAACATCAATGAAAGAGAAACATATATTATCTGCCTCCTGCATTCTCCCAACTGGGGATGTGCCTGCAACCAAGGTACATGCCCTTGACCGGGAATCAAACGTGGGACCCTTCAGTCCGTAGGCTGATGCTTTATCCGCTGAGCCAAACCGGTTAGGGCGTGTTTCATATTTTTAAATCACATGATTATATCAATAGATGCAGAAAAAGCATTCGACAAAATCCAACATCCATTTTTTTCTTTTTTAATCTTTATTGTTGAAAGTACTACGAATGTCCTCTTTTTCCCCCGTTGACCCTCTCCACTCCAATATGACCCTTTCCCCAATACCCATTTTTGAAAAAAACTCTCAGTAAAGTGGGAATAGAGGGGTCACATCTCAACTTAATAAAGGCCCTCTATGACACACCTACAATCAACATCATACTCAATGGGCAAAAACAAACTATTTCCCCTAACAAGACAGTTTTCACCACTTTTATTCATCATAGTCCTGGAAGTCTTAGCCATAGTGATCAGACAAGAAGAAGAAATAAAAGGCATCCAAATTAGAAAGGAGAATGTAAAATTTTCATTATTTGCAAATGACATGATATTGTACATAGAAAACCCTAAAGACTCCACTAAAAATCTACTAGATTTAATAAATGATCAGCAATGTAGCAGAATACAAAATTAAAACCCAGAAATTGATTTCATTTTTATATATCAAATGAACTCTTAGAGAAACTAAAAAAACAATCCCATTTACCATGGTAATAAAAAAAATTAAGATAACTTTGAAATGCACTTAACCAAGGAGATAAAAAACCTGTACTCGGAAAACTACAGAACATTGAAAAAAAAAAAGAAGGTAAAAGCAAGTGGAAAGAATATACTGTGTTCATTGATTGGGAAAATTAATATTAAAATGTCCATACTACCCAAATTAATCTATAGATTCAATGCAATTCCTATCAAAATACCAATGACGTATTTTACATATCAAGAACAAATACTCCAAAAATTTATATGGAACTAAAAAAAGATCCCGAATAGCTACAACAATTTTGAGAAAGAAGAACAAAGTTGGAGTGATCACAAAATCAGATATCAAGCTATACTTCAAAGCCACTGTCATCAAAACAGCCTTATACCGGCACAAGAACAGGCATATAGGTCAATGGGACAGAACAGAGAACCCAGAAATTGACCCAAGACATTATGCTCAATTAATATTTGATAAAGGAGGCAAGAGCATACAATGGAGTAAAGACAGTCTTCTTCAATAAATGGTGTTGGGATAATTGGACAGGTACATGCAAAAAAATGAAAGTAGACCACCAACTTACATTATACACAAGAATAAACTCAAAATGGATAAAAGATTTCAATGTAAGTTGTGACACCATAAAAATCCTAGAAGAAAATGTAGGCAGCAAAATATCAGACATCTTACAGAGCAGAATTTTCACCAGTACATCGCCTAAGACAAGAGAAACAAAGGGAAAAAAAAAACGGGACTACATGAAAATAAAAGGCTTCTGCACACTAAAAGAAACCAGCATCAAAATGAAAAGGGAATACATTGTATGGTAGAACATATTTGCCAATGATACATCTGATAAGGGGTTAATGTCCAAAATATATAAAGTACTCATACAACTCAACAAAAGGAAGACAGACAACCCAATTAAATGGGCAGAAGACCTGAATAGACACTTCTTCAAAGAGGACATTCAAATGGCCAAGAAACATGTGAAAAAACTAGTGATCCAGTGCACAAAATTTGTGCACATTAAAAGGGAATTAATTAGAAGAAATATTTTAATATTGCTATTTGCCCTTTCTCTATAATAGAAATGTCAGAGATGAAAGGAAAATTAGTAAAATGTTTATGAAAATCTTCCTCCTGTCAGAGTCTGGGGCACACCACGGGAACCAGAGTCAAGTTCCCGCCCACTTACCTGTGCCTTGAAATTGCATGAGACCCAGACTTGGCTGGCCCCACCCCCATCAAGCCCCGCTGGGTGGGGGGCATGGCCTCAGGTTGCCTGGCCCAGCACTGGGGTGGGGGGCATAGCCGGAGGTCCCCTGTCAAGCCCCACCAGATGGGGGTTGCAGCCTCAGGTCCCCTGACCTGAGGCGGGGTTTGTGGCCTGAGGTCTCCTGGCCTGGGCCAGGGCAGGGGGCATGCCTTGAGGTCTCTGTCAAGCCCCACAGGGGTGGGGGGTGCGATCTCAGGTCCCCTGGCCCAGAGGGGGAGAGTGTGGCCTGAGGTCTCCTGGCAGGGGGTGCAGCTTAAGGTCCTCCATCAAGCCCTGCTGGGTGGGGGGTGCAGCCTCAGGTCCCTCGCCCTCGCCCAGCACTATGCACACATGCACACACGCAGCCTCAGGTCCTTGCTGATTGCTCGTTAAGGCTCGTTACGGGAATTTGGCCTCCGCTGTGGACACATCCATCTTGTGTTACGGAATTTCTGCCTCTGCTGCGCAGGGATCCCACTTCTAGGAATACATCCTAAGAAGCCAGAAACACCAATAAGAAAGAATATGTACACCTATATGTTCATAGCAGCATTATTTACAAAAGTTAAGATCTGGAAACAGCCCAAGTGCCCATCAGTAGATGAATGGATTAAAAAAAAAACACCAAAAAAACTGTGATAAATTTAATAGAATACTATGCAGTTGTAAAAAAGAAGGCTCTCTTACCATTTGAGACAGCATGGAGGGATTTGGAGAGTATTATGCTAAGCAAAATAATGCAGTCAGAGAAAGACAAGTATTACATGATCTCAATTATATGTGGAATCTAATGAGCAAAATAAACTGATGAACAAAAAGATTCAGAAACATTGAAGCATGCAACAGACTGATGTATTTCAGAGGGAAGGGATGGGGGTGGGAAGAGACTAACCAATGAATTTATATGCATATATTCATAGCCATGGACAGACAATAGTGTGAGGAAGGCCTGGGGAAGGGAGGGGAGCTGGAACTGGGTGGAGGAGGTCAATGGGGGTAGGGGGAGGAGATGGAGACATCTGTAATCCTTTCAACAATAAAGATAAATTTTTAAAAAGAAAATACGTCTAATCTGCTTACTGTTAAGAGATCACTGTAATGAAATAAACTACAAAAAAAATCACTGAAATGAAAGACACCAATATTTGATATATGAGAATTGGTTGCCAAACATGTCTTTGTGTGTCAGTATCTGTTGTTGGGTTGGAATGATCCAGCCACCTCTAGCATAACTCCTATCTAGAATCATTTAAAACCTTTATTCTCTTATGAGGGTGATAACAGGTGTTTTTTGCTATGATCTATAAATGATGTTTGTATTATGTCCAGAAAACTTGCTTTCTACCTTTCTTGAGATCTAAGTCTATACTCTCTTGCAACTAGAAAAGGGAGATAAGCTATTAAAAACCACACAGGCACAAACGAACATACGTGCACACACCATTACAACTAGAGAAGGAGGAGGTAAGCTATTAAAATCACTTGTTGCATGCCCCTCCTCTTCACTTTAATGATTTAAATTCTGTCTTGCAGCTAGTTTGAGATACCTTATCCAGGACCAGAGAATCTTTCACCTAGAAAGTAATGCTCAATAAACATTTGATTTGATTTAATGTTTGTATGGATTAGCAATTAATAACCTGTGGGCTTCCCTGTAGATGTTTAATGGATTTTAATAAAGACCAAGAAATAGTTGTGATTTATGTGTAATATGAGATTTTGCTATAATGGTTTTAGGTATTAAAAGTGAAAACATTAAGCCCTAGCCGGTTTTGCTTAGTGGTTAGAGCATCGGCCTGTGGATGAAGGGTCCCGGGTTCGATTCTGGTTGAAGGCACATGCCTGGGGTCACTGGCTCATCCCCAGTGGGGGACTTGCAGGAGGCAGCCACTCAATGATTTTCTTATCATTGATGTTACTATCTCTCTCTCCCTTTCCCTTCTTCTCTGAAATTATTAAAAATATATTTTAAAAAAGTTAAAACATTAAGCTGAGTGAATTAAAGAATGTCCTTGCGCTGTCCATGTATAATCAAGCTTGAATGAGCTCTGATAAATAGTAACCATAGAAATCTGATTGTGTATATAAAAATCTATTCCAACCAAGGTTTATTTATTTAGAAAACACTTTAAAAGATATATTTGAGCATTTGTATATGTTCAATTAAAACCTGGACTGTGTTTACTGTAGAATTAGTCATTGGTTTTGTTAGTTGAAGTTTGACGTAAGTACTTGTTTGTCTTTTGGTTTGAAAAAGAGCTTATAGGTAGTGAATTTTGTTGATTCTTACAGAAATTAATTTTTTCAGAGGCAGGGAGGTATATTTATGTATATTTTATTAGTATTCTCTTTAAATTATAATAAATTGCTATGAAGTCAGGTAGAAGGTTAGTGATATTTAAGATTTTCTCAGAAGAAAATCTGTACATGAATGAATGAATGAAATCAGAGGTATATTACTCGTGTGTAACTTTGATTTTATTTATTACTCTATTCATACCACCATATTTTAAAAGAATTCTATTTATTTTTCTTTGCCTTGGTTCATATGGGCATAATTGGAAGCATTAGCTATTTCAGTTGCTATGGAATTGATATTAATACTGTAGGAGAAAGCTGTGGATTGTAATAAGTATGACTTGAATCTGGGTTTGAATTTCAGATTTCCCTGTTTAACTCTGAAACCTTGGGCAAGTTACTTAACCTCTTTGTGTTTTCGTTAATCTGTAAAGTGGAAATTGTATACTCTACAGTAGTGTTTTTCATATTGTAGGCATGATTCATTAGTCCTGAAATGAGTTTAGTGGATAACCAGCATTAGGGGAAAAATATGTAGAGCTGTCGCTAATAAGGGAAAGTACTATTTACTGAGACATTTTATTTCTTAGTATACGTTCATACTGCACATAAATATGTATGTAAGTAGATGGGAACTTTGTTGCAATGTAAGATATACAGGGTGTCCCCAAAAACGTATATGCATTCTAGGCTGGGTTAAAAACAGTTTGAAAAACATTCTGTAAAGTTGTTAGGATTAAGTGTCTAGTATAGCTCCCATTCCATAGATAGTAACTGAAAGAAAAATGGCGTTGGAGAAGTCTTATTGGATATTTTGGCCTTATTGGATTTTGTTGTTTTTACACAGATTTGGTCTTTATTCCAAGAGCTATAAAATAAAAGCTGGTTTGTTACTTTAATTTATTATTGCGTATGGAAAGTAATTTGACATAGAAAGGTTTTTTAAAAAAAGTATTATGTTGGGAACTTGTATAAATAGGTGAGAGTGTAAGTTTATATGACAACTTGGAGTACAATTGGGCAGTAGTACCTAGTAAAGTTGAAGATAAGTATCCCCTACAGCCTAGTGATTGCAATTCTTGTGCTTGGTCAAAGGAGACATGCAGGAGGATGTTCACTGAAGCATTATTTGTAATGGCAAGAACTTGGAAACAACTTAAAAGTCCGATGGTAGAAATTTGGATAAATAAACCATGATGTATTCACTTAGTTAAGTCACTAAACTAAGTTAAATGAATAAACTAAGCTTCATTTATCAATAATGATAAATCTCAAAACGGGAAGAAAAGCAAGTTGCAGACAGATATAATATGATACCATATATTTAATATTAGAAACGTGCAAAAGCAGTATTGTATGTTTATGGATATAAGCATATGTAGTAAAAATAAAAATTTAGACCAGAATGATACTATATTAATGTCAGGATAATGGATACTAAAAAGGGAGGGAGGGAGGGAGGGAGGGAGGGAGGGAGGGAGGGAATGGGATTAAGTAGGGATTGCAGTTGTATTTGTAATATGTTATTAAATTTTGAAAAAAAATGTGTAGCAGATATGGCACAGTGTTTAGATCTGGACAGTCTGATACAGATTAAATACACAATGTATCTGTTAAAAACAGCACATTGTTTTGGGGTCTAGAGGAAAACAGACTAAAAATATATGCATAGTAATGTTAAAAAAATTAAGTAACATGGTACAATTATGGAAATAAATGCCTATCGTTTTTGATGTTTTCTAAATTTTATTCAATGAATTTATGCCACTTTCATAATAGAAAAGAAAACCATAGTACATTTTTAGGAGTGGAATTGTTAGGTCAAAAGCAAAGAATTTAAACTTAAAAAATGTTAATATGGGGGGGTAGGGGGCAATGGGAGAATAAGGACACATATGTAATACCTTAATCAATAAATAAAGAAAAAATGTTAATAGGCATTTCTTGAAATTTCTATGATATTTATAACCTTATTTATCTCTTGTTTGGTTTAAAAATACTTTTTCTAATACTTTGTTAATAACCCTTAATTTCTTATAATTAATCTTACATTCTATCATTTTTAGTCTTATGTTTTTTGATCTTTGGCACAATTCTTAGAACAGCAATTTGTTGGATTCTAATTTTTAAAAAAATCACTTAATGATTTTTGATATTACTGTATCTTAGTGATAAGAGACTATGTTTTATTGACATAGTAACTTAGATGTGTAACCTTGGAGAAGTTACTTAACCTGTGCCTCTATTTTCCCATCTATAAAATGAAGATAATATTAGTACATACCTAATCACGCTGTTGTAGAGAATAAATGACAAAATACATGTGAAGCACTTAGAATATCTTGCCAAAAGTACAGTCAGTACATTTTTATTATTTTTTCCTATAGCAAAGTTTAGCTGTTTTATATGACAGCTTCTATTCAAACAAATACATATTTAAATACATAAAAACATAAGTGGGATATTATACATGCTTTTCTTTTTTAAAAAATATATTTTTATTAATTTCAGAAAGGGAGAGGGAGAGATAGAAACATCAATGATGATGAGAGAGAATCAGTGGTTGGCTGCCTCCTGCAAGCCTCTACTGGGGATCGAACCTGCAAACCAGGCATGTGCCCTTGACTGGAATAAAAACTGGGACCCTTCAGTACTCAGGCTGAGGCTCTTATCCATTGAGCCAAACCGGCTAGGGCTATACATGCTTTTCTTGATTGTTCACTTTATATAACTTGGACATCTTTTTATATCAAAGATAGATCTGTGTCATTGTTTTAAATGTTTAAATAATATTCCATTATACGTAACATGATTTACTAAAATATTTCCTTATTGGTATAATTTAGGATATTTCTAAATATTGATATTGTAAATGTAATTGTGATTAATACCCTTGTGGCTAGAATTCCTCCTTATGGTACATTCTCAAAAGTTTTGTTAGTGTAAAGAGCACCATGAGTTCCAGAACTTCCTAGAAAACTCACTTGGGACTGTGCCCCAGGATGAAATACTGTTTTAGCCACAGAAGCCTGCATTTACATTGTGTTATGCCTTTGCTTCTGTTATTTCCTTCTATTCTCATTTTCCATCTGAAGAATGCCTACTTCTTTGTGATCCTGTTTAAATTTTCCTCCCCTTCCACAACCTAAACCAAACCAAATTAAAAAAATCAACATTTGCAACCATAATCCTTTTTTTCTTTTTGTACTATATTTTTATTGATTCCAGAGAGGAAGGGAAAGAGAGAGAAATATAAAAACATCAATGATGAGAGAGAATCATTGATTGGGTACCTTCTGCATGACCCCCACTGGGGATTGAGCCCGCAACTCAGGGGATTGCCTTGGCCTGGAATCAAACCCGGGACCCTTCAGTCTGCAGGCTGACACTCTATCCACTGAGCCAAGCCAGCTAGGCCAAACCATAATCCTTTATTCTTTAGTTCTCTTACAGTATCTGTTCTTGCTTTCATTTATTATTCATTCAGCAGGTATTTGTTAATGCCTTTTATGTTCCAGATACTATAGAGTGCCAGATAAGTAGTCGATAAAACATAGTTTCTGCTCTCATGGAAGTCACAGACTAGTGGGAGAAAATACAACAAATAGTTGACCAAAAATAAGTATGTAAATATAAATTTGTCATCTAAACTAATAAAAGCGAAATAGTAAAATTAACCATTTCTCCGAGACAGGGTAAGCCACGCCCACCAGCCAATCAGAGCGGCTGTATGCAAATTACCCCAGCCAACATGGAGGCCGCCACTCACGGACCTGAGTAAACGGCAGTTTCCATTGGGCAGGAGCGAAAGTGAAGCTGTGCCCGCTCCGCTTAAACTGGCTCTAGCGAAACACAGATTTGAAACAATATAACAATCATAGAATCCTCGGGAGCTGAAGGAAAGAGCAGCTCGGGCCTAACCAGTAAAAGTAACAATTGTTTCATTATAGACGCTGCGAGGTGAGGCAGAGGAGGCTTCTTTAGTAGTTAGTAGGCTGCCTTAAAGGAACAGTGTATCAATTATAGAAGATAAACCCCAGGCCTTAAAGGAACAGCATCAATTATAGGAGATAAACCGCAGAAACCTGCGGCCAGCCAGCCTTGCTGGGACATTGGGTCAATGGGAGCTGTGGGCAGCCTTAAAGCTCCTCACCCAGCCTGGTCAGGCACGCCAGCAGGTGGACATCCCCAGAGGGCTCCCAGACTGCGAGAGGGCACAGGCCGGGCTGAGGGACCTCCCGAGTGCACAGAGTGGCTGCAGGGCGGGACAGCGCAGAACCCAGGACCCGTGAGTGGGAAAGAGGCAGCAGGGTTGGAGGGCACCGCGAAGCGGGTAAGAGGTGGCAGGGGGCTGGCGGCCTGCTTGGTGGGCTTCCCAGGCCCTTTGCGGGGCATTGGGGAGCGGGAAAGAGGTGGCAGGGGGTCGGTGGCCCGCTTGGCAGCTGTCCAGGCCCTTGGAGAGGCATTGGAGAGCAGGAAAGAGGTGGTAGGGGGTCGGCAGCCTGCTTGGTGGGCTTCCCAGGCCCTTTGCAGGGCATCGGGGAGCGGGAAAGAGGTGGCAGGGGGTCGGT